>PVJI01001044.1:0-204514 GCA_004026765.1 Micronycteris hirsuta
ATTTAAAACAATAGAAATTATACGATGTCTTCTCTTAGGTCACAGTGGAATTAAATTAGAAATTAATAACAGAGAGATAGCTGGAAAATTTGAAAAATACTTGGAGATTAAACTACACCCACTAAATAACACATGGGCCAAAGAAAAAAAGATCTCTAGAGAAATTTTAAAATATTTTGAACTAAATAAAAGTAAAAATTTAACATCGGAATGTGTGGGATGCAGGGGAAAATTGCTTAGAAGGAAATTTATACCATTGAATGCATATATCAGAAATGAAGAAAGATCTGAAATTAATAATCTAAACTTCCACCTTAGGAAACTAGAAAAACAACAACAAATTAAAACCAAAGCAAGTAAAATAAAATGAATAATAAAAATTAGAGCAGAAATCAAGGATCTTGGAAACAGGAAATAGAGAAAATCAATAAAACCAAAGGCTGTTTTTTAAAGTTGGTTAATAAAGACAATAAGCCACCTGCCACGCTAAAGAAAAAAAGAGAGAACAAACAGATATAGTATCAGAAATAAAAGAGGGGATATTACTATAGGACCCATAGACATTAAAAGGATAATGGAGGATTATGAACAACAATCTACCAAAACTCACACAAGAAGAAATAAATGATCTGAATAGGTCTACATCTATTAAGAAATTTAATTAATATTATTATTGAATAATAACATTGCAAAAGAGAAAGCATCAGGCCCATATGGGTTTACCAAATATTTAAGAAAGAGATTACAGCAATTCTCTACAGTCTCTTTCAAAAAATAGAAACAGAGGGAAGGAGTACTTTGTGACTTGCTCCATGAACCCAGCATTAACCTAACACTAAAACCAAACGAAGGCCAATATCTCTCATGAACGTAAATGCAAAAATCCTCAAAAAATATTAGCAAATCTAATCCAACAATGTATTAAAAATTTTAGACATCACAACCAAGTAACATTTATCCTTGTTATGCACGATTTGTTCTACCTTAAAATATCAGTGTAATTAGCAAAAGGAAATAAAAGGTACACAGATCGGGAAGGAAGAAATCAAACTCTTTGTTTGAAGATAATGTGATTGTGGAAAATCTGAAAGAATCAAGGATAAATATGTCCTATAACTAATAAATGATGATAGCAAGAAAGCAAAATATACAAAAGTTGATTTCTTACATACAGTTGATTTCAGCTATAAACAAGTGGAATTTGAAATTAAAAACACGATACTATTTTAATTAACTCCCATAAAAATTAAAATGCTTGGGTATAAATCTACCAAAATGTGTACAAAATCTATGTAAGGAAAAGAAAACCCAAACTCTGATGAATTAAGTTTAAAAAAATGAAATAAATGGAGAGATAGTTCATGTTCCTAGAAAGGAACACTAAAGATTGTCCAGATGTTGATTCTTCCCAAACTGATCTATAAGTTCAGTGAGATTGCAATCAATTCAGTCTCTTTCAAAAGATAGAAACAGAGGCAAGGAGCACTTTATGCAAGAAATATCTTTCTTAAAATCTCAACAAATGGTTTTGTTGATATTGGAAAACAGATTTGAAGCTTTATATGGAGAGGCAAAAGGCCCAGAAAAGCCAAACAACACTTTGAAGAAAGACGAAGTTGAAGGACTCACACTCCCCAACTTAAAGACTCACTGTCATGCTGTATGAATCAAGACAATGTGGAATTAGCAAAGGAATAGATAAAGAGATCAAGAGAACAGAATAAAGAGTCCAGAAATAGACTCACCTAAATATAGTCTACTGATCTTTGACAAAGGATCAAAAGCAATGCAGAGGAGCAAAGATAGTCCCTTCACAAGTGGTTGGAACAACTGGACGTTCACAGGACAAAAAATATCTAGACACAGACTTTACATCCTCTGCAAAAATTAACTCAAAATTGATTGAACTCCCAAACAATACCATAAAAGATAATCTAGATAACCTTGGTCATGGAAATGACTTTCTAGATACAATGCAAAAAACAGGATCCATGAAAAGAATAATTATTAAGCCGGACTTCATTAAAATGAAAACTTTCGCTCTGTGAAAGAAAGATGGTGTCAGAAATTAAGATAAGATGCAGACTGGGAGAAAATATTTTCAAAACATATATCTGATAAAGGACTGTTATCCAAAACATACAAAGAACTCTTAAAACTCAACAGTAAGAAATGCACAATCTAGTTTTTAAAAAATGGTCAAAAGACCTAAACCAACACCTCACTGAAGAAAGTATACAACTGAAAACTAAGCATACCAAAAGATACTCTATGTCATATGTTACTAGGGACATGCAAGTTAAAACAACTATACAGTAACACTTCATACCTATTAGAATGGCCAAAATTCAGAATACTGTTATTCTATGTATCAGACAGGACTGTGGGGACACAGGCATGAATAAGTTACAGGCCTTGCCCTTGAAGAGGTCCCAATCTGAAAGAATACAACAGGTCTCTAATGTATATCCATAGTGGATTTGCTTCAGGAGGAAAATTATTTTCTATTACAGGAATCGTTTGCACTAGCAGTAAAGTCTTATCTTTATTTAAACCCTCAGCAGAATACCCATCACAGAAAGGACAATTCAGAGAAGTACTTTGCTTTGGAGTATATGCCTGGATTTTGCATTTTAGCTTCCACTAAGCCCAGTTCAGTGGATGGTAGTGGATTGATTCACACATGAAAAAGAACGCAAGGCTATACATACTTAACCTTTGTAACCAGCTACTGCCGGAAAAAATAATAAGCAAGTCTTAGGAGGGGGAAAAGGTTGCTTGAAATTCTGCAGTTCTTTTAATCTTGTGAAGGGTGGGATATAAATCAATAAATAACAATAACATCTAGAGACGCAATTACACTTTCTACACACTTAAAAACACTGGGAAGATGTAGTTGGTTTCAAAAGCTTTCTTCCTTTGAAAGTAATAACAGCCTAAATCATTACTTCTGGAACTAGGGCAAGGGTCTGGGTCTGGGTTAGTGTCCTTTCACTGAGTCAGAAGTGGTCTAATGAAAAGCAAATTGAAGAATGTCTGTGTTAAGGGATTTTTCCTCCAAAATTTCCCAATTAGAAACATATTTGTCTTTAAAGCTGTCTTAAATATCTCCAAAAAGTAGATTTTTATGCAAATAATCTTAGAACTCTTTGGAATCTTAGAGGTTAAGTGACTAATTTCGAGTGGAAAAAAGAAAAAGAGACTTACCTGGAGCAATATAGCTACTTTTTGGTGTTATTATATGATAATTCTGACCTAAGTACCAAACGCTCTGCTAAGAACTTAACTGAATTTGGTACAATATTAATGCCCCCCCCCTTTTTTTGGTACACAGTTCCCTAAGGTATTTCATTTCCTTAATTTAGAATTGTTGAGTCCTTTCCCCTGATTGGTTTAATTAAAGAGGTAATGAGATTTATTTTGATGGAACAGGTACCATCATACCGTTAAATTTTAGGTATAAAATAATTTGCCTAAATATTCAAATGGAACCTGTTTCATGCATGTGTGCTCAGAATTCATCAATATATGTTTCCTTCTTTTTAAAAGAAGTTCTTCTTTCACTCAGGACCTGCACTGTTGAAGTGGGAGGTTTGATGTCAGGTTTTAGACTAGTATAAATCCTGACACCCAGTGGTAATAGGAACCGAAAGGAAGGCGGGATTCATCAGCAGATGAAGTGGAATGGGTTGGAATGATAAATAAGTATAGGCGGAATTATATCAGTGACAGATGAAAACTTCTTTTTAATTAGTGAAGATTAGATCGGAGCAGATACAATGCGGAAGGTGCCTCAGTGCCTGCCAAGGCTCGTTTTTGTGGAGATATGATGTCCAGGTGCTTCCTCATCCTCTGTGACTCCAATCTCCTTTGTCTTATTAACTGCTTTTCAACCGTAATGAACCACCAGACCTAACATTTCCAGTTTCGTTTGCCAAGGAGAGAAAATCCTAAATGGATGTTTGCTAAGTAAATGATACTTTTAAAAAGATATAAAAAGATGATGGCAGCAAATTCACTCCAGCAGAGAGGTAAATTCAGAGCCAGTGCACCCCAGGCTGGCCTCCTCCTCTTCCCTGCCCACGGCTCTGAGGTTTTGATCTGAATCAACTATGTGGCTAAGAATCAACCAATCTCAATCTCAATCTCTACCTACCTATTCTCTCTCTCTCTCACCTTTAATTGTAAAATAAAACTCAGATACAGAAAACCAGAAAAGAATAAATGGTTAGTTTAGTGAATTATTATAAAGCAAACACTCAGTTCAAACACCCCTCAGATCAAACAATAGCAATAGAAGTTTACAAAATAATGGAGAAGGTTTTTCCCTCCCTCCAAAGGTAACTATTCTGTTGATGTCCATGGCAGTCTTGCCTATAACAGCATAACAAACAAAAAACAAACATGAAAACAAGGGAAATAGTAAAGTAAGGTGTAGACAATACGTGGAATGCTATGCAGCAGTTAGAAAGATTGAGACCATTGGGTGAATTCTTTATTTGGGAATGTGCAGACACATTCTGGGGATAGAAGAGTGGACAGAATAAACACTATGTATATTCTTTTAGAAGTGACATCTGAATGGGAGAGACAGACAACAAACAAACAAATTGATACGTAGAACAATTGCAGTTAATGGGAAAATCTGAAAACAAGAGATGGCAAGCGCAGGAAGGTGCCGTCCAAGGAGGAGCTTTTGGAGGCATGAGCGGTTGAGCAGAGAGCGAAGTAAGGCTGGTGAAGAGGCTTCCAGAAAGGCTGGATAGCAAGGGAAAGTCAATCTTTGAATGAGAGCAAGACTAGAGCGGGAGAACATTAGGGGATGAGTTCAGGGGAGGGAAAGTACAGACCCTGGTGGAGCTTGGAAACCATGGCATGGAGTTTAGATTCTATTTTAATTGCACTGGGAATCCGTTGGGGGATTCTAGGCAAGGAAGTGGCTGTCATACTTAAGTTTTGAAAGATCATGTCAGCGGTGAGGAGAGGAGTCATATTCATGGGGCATCTTGTGGTGAGTGTGGAGAAAGATGAAGGTGGAAGAACATTCGACATGGAATATTATGGAAAGGTCTCCAAGGCATATTGTTGAATTGTTTTAAAAAGCAAAACGTTTTTAACCTGTGATCCTACTTATGTAAACACAGTGACATGAGTACTGTAAAACCACACACTATAAGCTGTATATATGTGACTATGTGTAAAAACTTACTTAAAAAGCTCTTTTGAGAGACACGGATGGCAACACACCGAAAGGATGAGAAATAACTCTGGAAACAGAATGGGTTTGGCTGTGAGGCATGGACCACTTTTTGTATGATTTATTTTTATTTTTAGTTTTGCAACAATAAGATATTCATTTGTTGATTGCATATCTCAAATGCAAATTGTAAGAATTAAATAGCTAAACCAAGCAGTTGGGATGTTGTTAAAATAAAGATGATTATAAAGATTTTTTAACTGCTGCTTTCAAAAATATCGACATTTTAGAGACTCGGTGTTTCTGGAAGCATAAATTAAATCTAATAATTTTACATTTACAAATGTACTGTCAAATTATTTTGCCACAAAATGGAATTTGGAAAAGGTCCGATATACATTTACATAGAAGATGCGTAGGATGTTGAGAAGGTATGAGAACATACACATATTTATGACGAGTTATGCAAAAATTTTGTTCTAGAACTGCTGATGGAGAATTAACAGAGAGGGAAACTAGTTTTAAGAACACAGGATTTGGAAAGAGGAGAATCCTGACCTGGAACACCTGCTCCTGTTTTGTAAGGGCAAGAGGCAGGACAGGTCACTTAACCTCCTTCAGCTTCTGTCTCCTCGCCGCTGCTAAACTGTGGCTAAGCATTTCTACCTGCTACTGTTCCTGTAAGAGTAACGGAGAGGGTGCGGCAAGGGAGAGAGAGAATTGTTATTTAAAACCACGGTTGACTGCAGCAGCCTGTGCCCCCTAAGGGAGTGGTTTATCATTTCTCTATGGAACAGGTAACCTTTTGTTTAGCAAAACAAACTGATGGGACTTGTGGCTGTGACAATAGTGGCTTCAAGGCATGATAAGAAAGTATGTAAACACAAAAGGATTAAATTGCTCTACATAATAAATATGAATTTCCAAGTTTCTAGAACTGGAGAGAAGCCCCCTAGGGTGAGGAAGATGGGGCCCCTGTGGGCTTTCAGCCAGGGGAAGCAGCTCAAAGCCTCCTTAAGAAAGTGACTGCCTAATAACCAGTTTCAATCTTTTGGCTGGTTGTACAAGGTGACACCCTCACACCCATTATCCACACGTCTCAGTAAAGAAGTGCTGCAGAAAAAGGCTTAGATTTTGGGGGGCTCTGGTGAATGAATGTTGGGAAGGTGTCTATTTTGGGGGATTCAACAAGATTCCAGAAGAAACTCCAGAACAATTATGGGTTTCCTATCACAGGTGCAAATAGACTGTCGCCAATGGTGGTGTGTCTCCACGTGTCACCTGGGCTGCAGAGGGTTAACTAAAATAATGCAGGAAACAGTGCTTCATAACACCAAATAGAACAGCGCACAATGACTGTGACTTCTGTCTCATCCACTGAACAGTGCTGGGGACCGCAGCCTCCCTGGCTGGGCTCGTCACACCAGTGCAGCCAGCTTTGCCAACACGGGGCAACAAGCGTGCGAAACTCTCTGAGCCTCAGTTTCCTTCTCTATAAAATTTGGATGCTAATTTTAGCATACAGATTTCTGTTTTGGCAAGCATGAAATAATTTAACATGGATAAAGTGCTTAAAACAAAGCCTCAAAGGTCGACATAAACAATAAATATTATTGTTATTATTAAGTATTTATCTCCTGTACCTACTCAATTGCAAAGCAATCTCATAACATTTCATTTCAATGGAGGCAGCAAGTCATTTTGGAAAGAGCAGCCACTCCAGGAGCTCTATCACTGCCGTACCATTCACTCCCTGTGGGACTCTGAGCCCAGCATTCCCTAAGGTTAAATTGCTTCATCTATAAATCATGGACTTTGAATCAGATGATCCCAAAGGTATCTTTTCATTCTTACTAGCAAACTTGGAATCTCTAATTCTATATAAATGCATCCATTACTAATGTTCACAAGCATTTCATTGAACTATCTCACACACAAAGACAGTTAAGCTTGTTTTCCATCCCCTTGGCAGAATTCTCCAAAGGCTCATAAAAGTAAAAAGTGGCTTTTTATCCAAGCCATATATTTTTATGGAAATGCCTTTGTCTCTGAGTCTTGGGTTACCCTGGTATAAAACTGAAGGGTTGTTTCAGAAGAATGGGATATTCTTGTCAACTTGGGGTTTGACTCAACATTAGGAGAGTCGGAGTAAGGATAGAGGAAGGAGGCAAGAGGAAATCAGGAGCAGGGAGCACTACCTGGCTTTGGGGGTTGCCACAGTGAGAAGTCATGGGCATTGGAGAGCAATGAAGAAGCCAGAGGCTTCTGAGAGTCCGGGTGAGTTAAAGGTACTGATGGGAAGAAGGTAATCAAAGAGAGGCGCCAGAATCTGAGTGAGGCAGGGAACAACTCCTGAGTTTTCCCCAAGACCAACTAGTCGGAGTGAGTTGCAGGTGAGAAAAAAACATCCTCTTCACACTTAAAGTACCAAGCAAGAGAGGAGAATGTCTCAGATTAAAGTATAGACAGTAGAAGTGGAGAGAAATTTATGTATTTGAAGTATCTTTGTGATTAAATTGCTAGGATTTACTGAGTCTGGGGATTTGGGAGAAGGAAGAGTCAAGGGTCATGCTAAGTTTGTGACTTAAGCAACTGAGTATTGTTTGATGCCCTTTAATTAGGTGGGAAATAATAGTAAGGAATAAATATGGGAAATAAAATAGGAAAATGAAGATTTCCATTTTGGGTCAGTTACTTTGAGATGCAGGTGGGAGTTCCAAGGGCAGAAATCAAACAGCAGTTTGTTGAATAACTTTGGCCTACAGAGAACAGTTTAGAGGCAGAAGCATCTCTCTCGTGGTCCACATGTGAGTGGGTTTTGCTTTTATCATTATTATTATTATTATTGTATTCTTCTATTGCCATTTAGCCCTCTCTATCCCCTTCTCACACATAATCACCACACTGCTGTCCATGTTTGTGAGTCCTTTTACCTTTTTGCTTGATAAATCATGGGGAATGAATGAAGCTGGGAAGACCTAGCATCAATCCCATGGAACCAGAATGTGAAATGGGAGAGAAGAAAGAACCTATTAAGGTGAAACAGAAAAAGTGGCTGAAATTGTACATGACCACTTTAAGAAAGCTGAAGTATTCAGTGCTGTGAATTGCGTCTGAGACTTGAGCATGGGAAAAACTCATTTGGGTTCATTACTGTTGGTTTCATAAGAGCCATTTCAGTAGTGTCTTGTGAGCCAAAACCCAACTGAAGTTTTTCAAAAACAAATTGGACGTCTGGCTGAAAGGAAGCAACACTTTCAGTAAATTATTTTGCAAAAAAATCTTTTTCAGGGAAGCAGAAATATGGAGGGCAGCTTGATCAACTTGAATTTATTAAAAATTGCTTGAGTGCTTTTGTGTGTTTTTCGCTCTTTGCTTGATACCTCGTCCTACTAAGTAACACCATCTCTGACCAAAGCCAGTGAACAGTGGTGGGCGCTGGACTCACCACTCCTAGCCTTTACATAATGTCAGTTTAATAAAAAATGATGGCGAATTCTACTTCCTTATGGGTTTATAGAAGCTCCCTCTGGAGCTCTGAGTCATCCTTCATTTAAAACCAGAGACTAAGGACAATACTAAGACAGTCCAGGTGGATATATTTCATTTCGGTGCGGTCCTGGGTAGGAATGGGGTAGGCACTAGGTTAATAGAGAAGAGATATGGTTCACTCCCCCTATGGCAGTGTAGCTGAGAGGAATTCCTCATGCTAACCCTAAAGGAAGATTGACTGTGAAAGTAGCTAAATATGTGGTAATTCGCTCAGAATGTTAACCTGTCCTTTCAAGGATTGACCCATGCATTTGACTTTTTCCTAAACTTCTTCTGTACCTGAATATTCTGACTGTGATACAGTACACAGACCCCAAGGAGAGACCCACGTGGCTGGTGTCTAGTGAGACGGAATCTGAGAAACGCAGATCAGCATGGGGCACCGGGAGAGTGAAGATATTCCTGGTCCAATGGATTGCCTCCACAGGAGGCTATACAGATCTTTCTAGCACAATTCAGAACCTAGATGGCTTCAAGAAAAAAAAAAAAAATCACACTCCAATTAATTGACTTCAGATAGCATCTTATACATATCTCATTATTTAGAGTTCAAACTATGCTAGTTATATCTTTTACCCGCATTATCCTGTTTTATTATAACAATCCTATGATATAGAGTGTAGAGCAGGACGAGAAGCATCTGGAGCTATTGAAGAACAGGAAGAGCAGTGAGCTGAGCAGACTCTGGAGGACCACAGGCCTGAGGGGCGGGGGGTGGACAGGGCAAGAGCCCTGGGAGCTGGCAATGACCCACAGCCACAAGATGCACTGCAGTTACTCTCCTTAACTCAGTCACTATCAGATTCTATTTCTGAACAACACCTTGACTTTGTTTTGAAGAAATATCATATTGTGCTGTGTATAATGTGCACTTTTTTGCCCAGATTTTTGAGGGAAAAATAAGGCTGCTCGTCATACATGGGTAGTGCTAATTCCATACCTATAGACCGTAAAATGAAAGATTTTTTTTCCTGAAAGTTTGGGCCTAAAATGTGAGCGTGTATTACACATGGAAAAATACGGGGCAGTCCTTAGGCTTTGGTATCAGCCGGGAAGGCAGTAGTATTCAAGGCCTTGTCCTGGCAAAAAGGTGAGCATATGAACTTGGGGGGTTCTTCTCTGGGGTTTGAAACTTAGAGGCACAAAAAGACAGAAATGCTGGTATCCACTTTGTCCCAGTGGGTTTGTCCTGCACACTAAGGACCATAAATCTGCTGCTTATTTTTGCAGCTGCCTTGTTTCCTGTCTTGTTGCCCTAACATTTCTTCAATTCACTGAGCCTGATATTTTCCCAGGGGATTTCATTTTGCTTCAGTGCACTAGGGTTGAGTTTCTGTTGCTGGCGATCAAGGATCCCTGAAGGGGTCAGCTGGCAAAATCCTTCAAAAGTTAGAGGAGAATTGTTAGAAGGAAAATGTAAACCCGTACACCTAAACCTGCAAGGACATTAAAGGTGAAGGAAGAGGAGCGACAGAAAAAGGCTTTTATTTATCCAAACCTCAAGGCCAAGAATGACTTCTTTTTAAAATTCATCTGATCTGATCCTACTTAACCTGCTCAGAGGCCCCTTTCACTCTGAATGGCAGTCTTTCATCTTCGTTATCACCGAGTCTTCCCCCTACCTCGTGAGATAGGTAAGAAACTAGAACGTCTGTGTTGTCCCCGCCATCGGTTCCTTGGGCATCTCTCATTGGTCCACAGCATTGACCACAGATGCCACATCATAGCCCTCCTGTCACCCGCCATCTAGAAGCACACCTGCCTGCAATTCCGTCCTCAGTGTTCGATTCTTGGGAGAAGCTCAAATTTCATCCAGCCATTTCAATGTCACCTACTCAAAAATGTTGCTCCGCTCGCTCCCTCGACCCTGGACGGTCATGTCCGTCTGGTCCCCTTCAGCTGGTCTTCAGATCCACAGCAGTGAGTTTTTTTTGTAGGTGGAGGTAGAAAAAGGAAGTACTAATACCAGTGAGTCTTTTTGTTTCTTTTGTTTTAAATATTTTATTTATTTATTTTTAGAGAGAGGGGAAGAGAGTGAGAAAGAGGGAAAGAGACAGTGATGAGTGGTTGCCTCTCACGTACCCCTTACTGCAGAACAGGCCTGCAACTCAGGCATGTGCCCTGACTGGGAATCGAACCAGCAACCCTTTGGTTCGCAGATCGGCACACAATCCACTGAGCAGTCTTTTTGCTTCTTGATAACATGCTCTGTTAAAGAAAAAATATATCACATACCTCCATGTGTCATAATTATTTTGTTTATTTCCAACTATAAAGTCCTGGAAGACATGAAAAATTTGATCTATCTTCACACATCTAGTCCCCAGTTCCTGGACCTATTGAATACTCAATAAATGCTTGTTAAATAGAACAGCACAGAATCTCACTATGTAGACTCCTCTTAATGTCTTTGCTTTCATTCCTGAGAATAGCTTTTGTGTGAAGTCATAAAAATGCATTGATGAGTAGATAGCATCCCCAAACCAAGATTTTCAAGTGCTTTTCAATAATTAAATTCTGAGGAACAATTTAAAGCTTGCATAGTTTTCTCTCAAATCCTCCCTAGAGACAGCTGGTGCTCGCTGGGGTTCATAGGCTTCATTACGAGTTCATTTTCTTCTCTTCGGTGTTGGATGTACTGTCTGAAATCAGGTGGGGAAGGGGGAGCACAAGTTAAACAGGTAGAGTCTGGAAGGCAGCAGACCCCTCACCTAGACTGCTAAGTAGTAGGCTTTGCACTCACTTTTGGTGTTCAGCCTTTTATGTTCTACACGAAGTCAAGCAAGTAGTCGCAATGGGCATAAGAAGGCATTTAGTGACTGAAGTTCTAAGGGCAGTCCAATCAATGAGGGACCGCCAACAAGTCTATTATCTGTTTCACACCTCATTTCTCTTTTCAGATAATGGGATTTATAAGCTGCTGTCCCAATGAGTAGAAGTGAAAAACATAGACTTTCCACACATCTAATAATACACGCTAGAAGTTTAATTCAAAGGGGCTTTTGGCTGGCCCAAGTCAGAATGTAATAAAGGAAAGCCTGAAGGCCTTTCTATTTCTATCCACTGGGATCCCCGAGATCTCGCCGTTGTGTCTCAGAGCTAACTCTTCACCCCTGTCTGTCACCCCCTGTAGGAATACCTTTCACTCCTGGGCTTTTCCGGGTACCTCCCTTCTCCTCCTCCAAGAAATCTTTCTCTTCTTCTATTTTATTCCTTCACTTTCCAGTTAGGGCATAGCTGGCATTACGTACCACTTTTGATTATAGTAGTGATTATTGCTGGCTATAGAATAAAACAGTGTGTTTCTCATATGACAGCTTGTGAACCCCAAGGAGTGGTCCCTGGTAAAAACTTTAGGGTTGTGGTGATTATCCCACACAATTGGGAGGCAGTGCTGAGAAGGGCTCCTGTCCAGCTCTAGAAAACGTGTCAGCGTCCTCCCCAGGGAGGAGGAAGTGCTTGAACCATACTTTGATCTGAAGAAAAGGTGCTACCTACTTAGAGAAAAGCAAAGGATTAAATGTCTCTTATTTTACTTTTCAAAGGACATTCTATTAATTATCTAATTTGATCCTTACTAACAAAACGCTTTGTAAATAAAAGGACTAATTGGTTTTCTTTTCTTTCTTTTTTCTTTATTGTTGTTCAAGTACAGTTGTCTGCATTTTCCCCCCACCCATGCCCCCGACCCCAGCTATTCGCACCTCTAATTGTTAATCACCGTTTTATAAGGTGAGGAAATTGTAGATGACACGGGAGGAGAAAGAGGAACTGTATTCAGCTCTGCCATTGATAGCCCGAGGAGCGGCATTGTGGGCTGTGCGACCTGCGTAAGGCATGGGACTGCAGGCGGGAAGATCAGCATGATCGCTGGGCCTGCTCCCACCATGGGAAGCAGGCCTGTGCAGCACTGAAAATGGAACATTCTGAGGTTCAGAGTGGATCTCTTAGAAATGCTTTGTGAACGGTTAGTGATATGTCACAACACAGGATTCTTATCTTTGTTAAGTTCTTTACCCAGATTAACTCAGGCAGTGTGTCAGAAATAGAAACAAATCATCCAGAGCCTTGGTTGGTTTTACCATCTCTGCTTTAAGATGATCAGTTAATAAAGCAATTACTCATTCCACAAATATTTATTGAGCTGCTTAGACTTCCAGACACAACGTTAGGTGCTGGTGGTTCAGCAATAAGCAAAATACGCAAAAATGTTACCCTCTTGATGCTTATGTTGTAGGGGGGGCCAATAGGTAATTGAAGATATCAGGCATTAGTTAGATCCAGGTGATTTCAAGAAAAGAAGCAGCACATAGGAAAGGAATCTTAAGTCTTTGCATTATACCATCTCAGAGCTGGAAGGGTCTTCAGTAGACTCCTAATTTAAACTCAGTGATCGATATAAAGACAGCGATAATTAAGCCCACTCTTGCTCAAGGAAGTTATTTATGAAGGACCTTAAATAGTGCTTAGCACATACCCCATGCTTAATAAACATGTATTTCCATATTTACTTATCAGAAATGGTGGAATCTTACAGGATTATGTCAGCTAAGGATCTGGCATATTATTCTCAGGGTGTGATGGCAGGTATACTCTCATTTATTAAATTGTTATGAGAACTACTTCCTTATGCTACCATGGATACTGGGAAAGGGGCCTCGACTAGAAGATGTTGTTGGATCTGGCTTCTAGTGGTACTGTAGAATCTGAGCAAGTCATTAGAATTTTGAATGCATCATTATAATTTAAAAGATAATACCTGTCTCACTTCCTCTGTGTAGATACAGTGAGGTTAAAGTCAGGAATGTAAAGTTCTTTAGAGAAAACGTCGTAAAACACTGGACTAATATTAAACAGCCTGGTGCCCTACAGACATAAAGAATTGACAGTTGGTAGTGGGTCAGTCTTTCCAATGAGAAAGATCCGTGTGGTCTACCCGAGGAGCCATGAGGACAGGCTCATGGCTATGTCCCCAATTACGGCAGCTCCTCAACCCTCATCATGGTGCCTAGGATTGAAATCCAGACGAAGTTGTAATAGCTGTGCTGTTGAGCATGGAGAAGCAGCTTTTATATTTGAGTTTCAGATGAATGACTTTTTGAAAAGGACAGAATTTGCTGTAAAGCACAAGATGATTTGGGATCAGAGTGATCCTGCTCTTTATCCTCTGCAGTCATTGCAGAATTTCAAATATTTAGTGCCATAGCAAGCACAGAGCCATACAACAGCAGCCCCTGGTTTTGTATTTACCTGAAGAGCTCGTCTGAGAGTTATGTTTGCACTCTATTAATGGTAGATTTTAAAAAATAGAAGCAGAATACTAATACATTTGCTCCGCTTCCTTTGCTCTGTAAAGTCCATAAATATTTGAATCTCCTCAGCTTCACTATTACCTTTGCCTTAGAATTTTGCTGTTTTGAGAGGATAGACGGCTCACTATTACATATGCGGAGAATTCCAGGCAGCTGATGGACTTGCAGCAATCCTGAATGACTTCACTGAGTATGACATTTTTTTAACAGTGCACTATGGAAAGCTATAACATAATAGAGTATAAAGATACAGGGATCATTCATCAATATTTCCCTGTAACCTTTTTATTATGTTAAGTATGTGAGGTGTTAGGTGAAGGTTCTCTCTGCTGGGAAATACCAGTTAGGGGCTGTTTTATAAAATTTTTATTTGCTCACACAAAAGTGGTAATGACATAGCTCAGTCCACAGTGAAGTAAACGTTTCACTGGGTAGCCAGGAACTTCTTCTGTTGTATTATTTATTAGGGGCCATATGGTCCTGTAAAGTGTCACTGAACATGCCAGAAATAAGTCCTGAGCTCTGGAGTCTTGTGCCACAGCTGCTAATGTGACAGGGTAGTGAGATACGGAAAATTAAAACAGACAAGAAGACCGAATGTTCTTTTCATCTGTGCGGGTCAAAAAGAGTGTACATTTACTATTTGATTTTCCTATTGGTAAGGGGAGAAACATTTATTCTAGGTAAAAGATTTGCTGTCTTTTTATTTTTTTATTAGTTCAGTAAAATCAAGTCACAGATGGGCAATAAACTAGAAACTATTTAGACTTTTTCTCCTTTAACCAACTACATTTGTAAGACCAATTGTCTTACACATTCCAGAATACTAACCAGCAGTGTTTTGTTTTATTTTTTTAAACACAGCTCCCTAGAGGAAAAACAAAACAAAACATAAAGAACTATTGTTAGCAGTCATCTTTAAAGCAAAGACCACACACTAATATAACAAGAACAGTATCAGGAGTGTCCAACCCGTGGCCCGTGGGCCCCTTCTGACTCAGAATGGCTATGAATATGGCCCAACACAAAATCGTAAATTTACTTAAAACATTATGACATTTTTTTTTCTGATTATAGGTTGCAATGTCTTTAATACATGGCCCGAGACAGCTCTTCTTCTAGTGTGACCCAGAGACGCCAAGAGGTCACACATCCCTGAAAGATGCTTCTGTGTCTCAAATACACCTCCTCTCATTGCGAGGTAAGAACGTTTCCTCTGGGCCCTCTCTGTCACTGTGGTGCAGCACCACACGTGGGTCAGTCTCTCCACCAAACATCTGCATGACGAGGGCAGGGCCTCAGCTTCGGGTCACCGGAGCCCTTTAGAGCGGGAGCTTTGCCTTGGAGGGGTAGCTGAAAACCAACTATGTTTTGTTCCACTGAAGTATTCTTCCACCCAGGCGCTGTGGAAGTGATGATTCCCTTATGACCCCATGTTTCCAATGTGAGCACGAAGGAAAGGAAGACAGTGAGACTTGAGGACTAGGGAGGCTACCCCATCGTGGAGGCTCTAGAATTAGACGCCGGAGCACAAGCCCCGCATGAGCCCTGCTCGGAAGAAAGGCAATTAGATGCTTGAAAGTCTCTGTTCTTACTTTTAAGTTGCACTCAGATTCCTGTTTTGCTAAGATTCTGAGGTTGCTCGTTTTCTGACTTGACAGGAGACCCGAGAAAACTCACTGTCCTTTGGAGAACTCAATGGATAGCCTTCCATTTTAGGTCATCACAGTCACACCCAACTTCCAATGACAGGCCTGCATATACATAGAAATGTATTAGACAACTAGCTCTTGCTAAGAAATACATGATGAGTATCAGAAATCTTTTAGGTAATATTAATTATGCCGCATATGAAGGCCCTAATGATAGGGTCTGGAGTATTTTAAACAAGAATTTGCAGTTATGTAAGATGAATAGTCTAGAGATCTAGTATTCAGCATGATGATTATACTTAATGATACTGTATGGAATACTGGAAATTTGCTAAAAGAGTAGATTTAAAGTGCTTTCACCACATACAAAAAAATAACTGTGTGAGGAGATGAAATATTAATTAGCTTGACTGCAATAATTTCACTCTCTATGTGTGTACCAAATAATCATGTTGTACACTTAAATGTGTATAATTTATAATAAAATAGAATAAAATAAATAATTTAAAAAACAATAGAAGAATCACTGTACTCATATTCAACTGCAGTCTTAAACATTTTTAATGAAAAAAGGAATCTTTGTTTATGAAAAAAGTGGAAATATGAGTAATTCACAAAACACAAATAGCTTAGCCCCTATTGCCTATTATAGCCAAGCTCACCATGTGTCAGGAAAAGAAGGCACATACTGTTGGCGGTAGTAGGGATTTTTTTAACTTCTCTCTGCTCCTTATATTTTCAAAGTTATTAACAATGTGATTAATTTCATATATAACTAAGAAGAAAAGCCATTAATATCTCTTTTGGCTAGATTTCCAGAAAGCTACTTCTTTTCATGAATATCTTCTTTGTGATCCTGCTATCAACTATTTCAGATGACTAAATATCTTTATGTTCATGCAACAAAGATATTTCTATTTTTAATGTCCAGCTGTACATTCCTGACATGTGCAGTCAATATTGTGGCTCTCTGGAATCTGGAAGCCTTAGGTAGATCCCTGTGTGGGCTCAGAAAGTATAAATAGATGGCCATGAATCTGAAAAATCTCTCTTCGTAGAATGGTTCATTCTCCCTCTTTGATTAAATTAAATATAATCTATATTCCCAGATGTGACTCTTTGGAAACTTTTCCAGTGTATTTTAAAATTTCTTATGGTTTCATAAACTGCTAGTCTCGTCGTGACATCTCTGAATATTACAGGCATCAGACAGCTTTACGCCCTGAGAGCATTGCTGTAAAAACAATTTCAGGTAGGATCAGAGAAAGCCGTTGGGCTGACAGCTACAGGTTCTTGCTTCAGCCATCTTTACATGTTCCTATCATTGGCCTGCACGAACTTGACTATCAGTGGTCTTCTGCTTTTCACTTCATAACGTCATCGTGTCTCCACGTTCCCGGTTCTTCCCTAAGGAAGTCACCACCTGTCGGCTTTATCTCCTGGGCCGTGTCTCAAAAGCTGTATCTTACTCCCTCCAACTCCCATCAGAAATTACCTGATCTTTAATCTCTGGGGAACCCTGTTCCTGCATTCCCTCTTAACTGCACAATCCAGTTTTTTTTTTTTTTAATATAGCGGGTAATTTGATCATTAGCAAATATATGATGACCATCTATGTGGTATGCCTTTGTACTTGCATTTACCTGCACAGGAAAATATCACTGCTTTAGCCCCAAATGCCTAAGAAAGTTTTTAAATTATGTAAACACAGGTTGTCACCACAGCTAAAAGAGAACCTAATGAAGAAAATCACAACAGCTGGGAGAGGTTGCATGACTTGGTCATTCGGTAGTGGCAGAGCTGTGGCTGAAATCCTTAGCTAACTGTTTTCCTCACTCCTCCATTCCATGTTCCAAAAGCGAGATGGGATAGAAAGGGGCGGGAATCTTGGGCTGCCGGAAGCAAGGATGCTTCTGCCTGGTCCACGGCGCGGACTGGGACAGGGCCGTACACTTCTCAGCTCGCTTTCCATTCAGCCACACACCAACTTGGAAAACATCTTGTAAGCTGGTTTTTACAAGAGATCTTGTGTGAGAGAGAGGAACAGAAAGAGGAAGAGACAGACACGGAGGGGTAGAGAAGGGGGAGACAGAGACAGAGAGACTGAGAAGGAGCAGAGATTGAGAGAGCATGTGACACAGCCATACCGGTACCTGGCCAAACTCCTGTCTGCAGGTGCTCTTGGCACCCGAACCCTCATTAGAAGACTAACAGCACATCTGGTGAACTTCAGAGCTTCTCCACCCCACTCTCTGTGCCACACCAGATGGCCCTTTCATTTCGTGCAGCGGGAGCGGAGATAACTAATAAGCAAAAAACAAATGCTGGCTCAGCCGGAGGAGTGGAAACTTCTCGGTTAACCTTTAGTACAATGTGTTCACACCTGTTAGACAGCATCCTGTCATTTCTATGGGCTCATTTCTTAAGATTCAAGTGATTCTTCAATATTTAAAATAATATTTCTTCAAAGACTCTATAACCTCAGAAGGCCCATCAGCAATTTTCAATAATAACAAAAGAAAGCAAAACTTCAGATGAAATACAGAAAGGTGCACATAATTGCTGATGTTTCTCCCACTTCCTCTCACCTCCCACCCCCATGCCTTTATGATGCCTTGTGTCTTTTGGCCATCTTCGTTCCCCCACTTAGAATGCCCTTCTGAGTTCTCTGCGAACACTGACAACTTCATAACCTGGTCCTTGTCCACCTTTTAAATGTACTTTCTGCCATGATTCCTACCCGCCACGAGCTTCAGCCATATCAAACTCTCCCGCATCCCATTTTCTTTTATATCTAAGCCTTTGCATACACTGTGCCTCTTTTTTTACTTGACAGGACCTATCAGCGATCCCTAAGCCCCTCCACTCCTTCCACGAGCTCCATATTACCTCTCTACATCCACAGAAGAGTTTTCGGTCTGTGTAAGTAGCTCCCAGTGCCCCTCATCTCCCAGCATGTGCACACTTGTTAGTCTCCTCCCGCACCGAATCAGGGCTGGTCCCAGCTGACAGCGTGCAACTTCTAAGACTAGCCAAAGACCACTAGGGCTTCTACCTTGTTCTCTTGGATTTCTTGCTTTGGCGAATAACAGATGACATGTAAGGACACTCAAGAGGCTCTCATGGAGAAGAATCGAGGCCTCCTGCTCACAGCCAGTAAGCTTGGCAGCCACATGAGTGAGCTACCCTGAAAGCCGATCCTCCAGCCATTGTCCAGCCTTATCTGTTGAACATGTAACTCCGGTAAACCCTGAGCTAGCTCTGCCCAGCCAAGCCATGCCAGAATTGCTGATCTGCAGAAACCGAGCGAAAATGCATAATTTCTGTCCTTTTAAGCACTAAGTTTTAGAGGAATTTATTAGGCAGCAATAGATAACTAACACAACATCCTTCCTGTAGCTACGACGGTTGCCCCAGTGTGGGCAGGATGGCTACTCACTGTGATTCTATGGCCTCGCGTGCTTTTAAACCATATACTAAACTAACCATACTAAACCTTAGTCTTGCTTTACTTGGTTTTCTTGTCTGTCTTGCTCACTTGCTTCAAGGTGTCTGGGAAATGATCAAATTCTCTCATGTGTGGAGGCCACAGCAGAGCTGAACTGTTAATGGTCATGTATATCCTGTACTGGTGAGAATGTACCAATAATCTCAATCTTGTCATCGGCTCCTCCTGTACGGGACTTAGGTAAACACAAGGCATTTGATTGAAGTTCATAACCAAGATTTGCCTAGATATCCCCCTGCAATAGGCAGTGGTAGGAAAACCTCAGCTCAGGGTACTTGTAGGTAAAGATTATAGCTCAGACACACACATTTATCTTCTTTCCACTAAAATGATTACAAGACAAAGAGAAGCAGAGCAGATAGTGGATGAGAGATGGCTTTAGGAAGGTGCAGAATGGTTGAATGAGGATTGATGACTTAGAAGCACTGGCAAAGCTATCAGCCTAGAAGACTGTTTTTAAAGTTTGAAAAAGGAGCAATTAGATCCCTGGGTTCACTCCAAACCCCACATAATCATGTCCAGCCCAGAAGGACAAAAGGCTTATTCTATGAAGAAACTCAATATGAAGGAATCCAGGAGGGCAAACGAGGTGCTTAACTGCAAATGGTGGGGCAGCCCCCCAAGACAGGGTGGGCGGGCTTGTCCCTCCACAGTTACGAGCACAGCAAAATGTCTCACCCCCAGCGTACCACTCCTGGCAGAAGCCCAAAGCAGTCCCTGCCCCCTGCACCTTACCCACTGAGCTCCCGGGGGCAATTTAGTGCCTCAATCTTTAATGTAAATAGGGAACCAATGGTCGAGGACATTCGGTGAATGCTTCAAATATGAGAGAGACAATGGAGCAAAATATACCAAAGACCACGAAGGAAACGAAAAGTTGTCAGAAAAAATATCGAGGAAGCAGATGATAGTATCTTTTAGTTGATCATGCCAAATCTGCCCTCGTGATTCCCCCAGGGCGGGGGTGGGGGGCAGTTAAGTGCAAGGCCTACCTGAGAGACATACTATGCGCTTAATTTTTCTAGACTCTGGCGAATTTGATTTAAACCAGCAAAACTGGATTATTGGCCCACAAGCATAGGTTACCAGAGACCTGTGCCACATCCTGGATGAACCACTGGCCTGGGTTTCTCTGACCTGGCCACCTGTGCGTGTCCTCTCCAGGGAACACACACAGCTCAGCAGGATGGAGTCGGATGGCCCAGTCCAGCTCAGCCAGAACGAGTTTCTTGTTTTGTAAATCAGACATAGATATTCTGGTTTAGATCAGCAAATACCATTTGTTTCTCTTGACCTTGGGCAGAATTCTATTCAGATCATGATTTTCCATGTAAATTTTATTACCCTCCACTCCTCTTCCTGCATAGTACTTAGCAGGCCTCACAGAGGGCTTTGGCATAACTAGTGTTTATTCTGACAAAATATTCCTGGGTATATAAATATTTCAGAAAACATTTACATTCCATGACAGTAATCCTCTAGATTTTAGATCCAGCTAATATAACGGGCTAGTCTAACTGCAGAGTTCTGTTTATTCGTTTGAACTAATTTAGCATGGGCCTGGACAGATGCTATCTTAATTACCTCAAAACAGTTTTTAGTCTTTGAATATTTAGTGGAAATTTCTATGAGTACTTGAGGTGCTGTCTTGATGAAATAAATGCTCAAAATGGAAAGTTATTTTATTTTTACTTTGTCAATGACCCCAAGCTAATGTCTGTTGGCTTATGCCACGTGATTTGTGGCTTCCAACTTTGGCCCTTCACCACTTTGTCTTTTGGCATGAAGTTAATATATAAGAATGCTAGGCAGGAGCTACACCGAGGTGTTCTAATGAAGCTGGCCAGCACATCCTCAGTCACTGCTGAGGAAGATAGATTGTCAAATAAGCTACCCAGTGCTCTGACAAGCTACCTCAGTGTGATAATCTAGTTTAAGATCTTGCTACATTATTCATTAATTTTCTCTGCCACTAATCTTTGCAGCATGCTTCTGTTATGTTACTGTTTGCATTCTCACAGCTGTGGAGACTGTTGTTTTATGATACAGATAAAACCTTTCATTAATTTGCCCACGCTTTGCAGGGAGAGCAAGGGAAAGCAATAATCTCAGGTAGTGCACTGTTCACAGACTGCTTCCTATAACTGGTCATTTCAATCGGCTCTAGGAGGATTAATTGTACATGAGTAGAGATACTAGCAGGTTTGGACTAGGTGTCTGTCCAATGCCCATGAAGAGAGGACTAATTAAAAGACATCTGAACACATGCCTCCTTATTACAGCACCAACCTGGTTCCTCCATGTTAGCATGTTTTCTTAATAAACACTGGGATGCATGAACAGATACATGAACACTACCGCCTTGCAAACAACCCAGATCCCATTGCCTCTCAGCATCAGTACCATTGCAGGGATAAGGAGAGTTAGCACAGAGATACAGCTAAGGAATCACAGAACAAAAGCTAAAAAGTTTCTCATGGAGTTACTATGAAATGTGCTAGAAAATAACTAAAAAAGAACTTCAAAGAATAGTGAACAATTATTCAAGGAATTAAAATGTTATATGAGAATCCACTTAGTGTGAAAGAAAGCAGCAAAGGAAAAATGAGAAAGTAAATAGGTTACATAAAGCTAAAGTAAAATGGCAGACATAAATCCAGTTATGTACATAATAACATATGTGACCAGTTAAAGAATCCAACCAAAAGGCAGAGGTTATCAGAATGGATTGAACAGTAAAATCCAACTATTTGATGTCTACAGGACACATACTTTAGATTAAAAAATGCGTACAGTTTGAAATAAGTGTGAAAAGACACACAGTGCAAGTAGGAGCCGTGAGAATGCTCGAACAGCAATAGTGATATCAAACAAAACAAACTTTAAAATAAAATTTGGAAAGAAAAGTTTATAGTAATAAAAGCATCAATCCATCAGGAAGATGTAACAAGTATAAACATATATGCACCTAAAAAGAAAGCCCCTAAAATACATGAAACAAAAACTCACAAAATTACAGTGAGTCAGCTCAACAGTAAGAGTCAGATACTTCAGTACCCCACCTTCAATTATGGATAGGGCAGCTTGACATAAGATCGAAAAGCAAATAGAAAACCTGAATGCTCTGGAGACCTACTTTAGAACCCTGCAGTCATCTGAAACATCTTTAGAACACAGCTCCCATCAACAGCAGAATACACGTTCTTCTCAAGTGCACCTTGAATGTTCTCCAGAATGTCATCTGTTACAAAACAAGCCTTGATACATTTTAAAAAGATTGAAAATTTGCAAAGTATCTTGCTTAACCACAATGAAATCAATAACAAAAAACAAATCAGAAATTTAAAATGAGATGATAGACTTTAAATAACCAATGACTCAGAGAAGAATCACCACGAAAATGAGAATATACTTTGAGATAAAGGACTCTATAGACACACTCCAACAAAACTTATGGGATACAGCTATGCTTAGAGGAAAATTTGCAGCTCTAAAACACTATATTAAAAAATAAAGATTATAATTCGATAATCTTTCATTTTAATACATTGGAAAAATAGATCAAGACACCTGATAAAAGCAAAAGAGAAGAAATTATAAGATTAGAGTGGGAATTAATGAAATAGGAAATAAAGAAAAAAACAACCAAAACTTGGTTGTTTGGTTGGAAGAGAGTGACGGGATTGGGCAAAGAACGTGTATGAAGGACCAATGGGCATGGACAATGGTGAAGGGACTGATTACGGAGGAGGGGAGTGTGCTTGTGGGCAGGGCCAGGGGGGAACCAAGGGACCACTGTAATCACATAAACAATAAAATATTAAAAAAAGCAAAAGTAAATAAAATTGACAAAACTTTAGACTGGCCAAGGAAAAAAGAGGAGGTTCAAATGACTGAAATCAAGGTTTAAAAAGAGGTCATTAATGCTGATTAATAAAAATAGAAATAAAAAGGAAAATAAAGAAAATCTGTGAACAGTTGTATGCTCACAATTTATACAGCGTGGATAAAATGTGCAAACTTCTAGAAAGACACAAAGTACAAAGTGAATCAGTAAGAAACAGAAATCAGAATAGACCTATAACAAGCGAAGAGATTGAATTAGTGATCAAAAAGATTCCCATAGGGTAAAGCACAGGTCACGATGGCTCCAATCATGAATTCTATAAAACATAAAAGAATGCATACATTCTTCATGTATTAAATGACATGTGTTCTTAAAATATCAACTATAAAAGAATATATAAAGTAAAATGTAAATTATAAATCAAAATAGGATATATAAAAGAATGTATATTCTATATGTATATATATTAGATATTTTTAGTTTAATTGATGTATAATTGACAGATAAAATTGCAACCTACTTAAAGTGTACAAAATGATGATTTGATACATGTATACATTGCAAAAGGATTCCTACAAGCAGGTTCATTAACACATGTCACTTTATGTATTTACCTTTCTGTTGTTTTGTTCCACTCTCAGCAAACTTTAGTTATACAACACAATATTATCAACTATGGTCACAATTTTATACATTAGGTCCTCAGTCTTTATTCATCTTATAACTGAAAGTTTGTATACTATTACCAACCTCTCCTCATTGCTCCTTTCTCCCAGCCCCTGGCAGCTGCATTCTACTCTGAGTGAGACTTCTTTAAAAAATAATTATTATTCTACATATAAGTAATACCATGCACCATTTGCCTTTCTCTGTCTTCCTTATTTTACTTAGCCTATTGCCTTCGAATTTCATCCATGTTTGCGAATGACAGGATTTCCAACGTCTTAAAAGCTGAATAATATTCATATATATATATATACCACCTAAGCATCCAATATAGCACATTTTCTGTAACCATTTATCCATTGATGGATGTTTAGGTGATTTTCATTTCTTGGCTATTATGAATACTGATCTGGAAAAACTATGAATTTTTTTTGTCATGGCTATGTAAGATTCAGTTATTTCTTTATTTAGCAAATAATCTAGTATAAATGGACAAAGATTCAATAGCAAGAAAATTTACTGTGCCTCACTCTCTTTGGGATTATATGAAATGTTTTTAACATATAACATTTTATTTTATACACAATATAGCATCAGAACTTCCTTTGAGAGTCATCACCACAAAAGCAGCATTAAATACTATAAATCTAGTGACTTGATTATCAGGCTTATTATTATATGTCCTTAATAGGGATTTAAAGTCTAAAGTATTTGTGAAAGAGCTGAAAGACTTCAAGACCTCCATTCCTCTTTTTCACCAAAAGCAACCTTCAGCTTAAAACCTCATCATTGCTAAGACTCAGAGTCCTCTACTGCATTGTAACACAGGGGTTGTTATTGGAGTGTGTATCCCTCTGAATAGAATAATTAGAACCAGAATTGGTTTACACTAGTGTGCTATCTAAATAGCCAAAATGAGAGCTAGGCAATATTCTGGTAAGCTAAGAATCCCGTCATCACATTTTAACTGAAGAATGAATGTTATTACAGGTGGGAATTGGAAACATCAGTCACTGGCTTTGGGGAAGATACTAAACAGAAGTGGTGTCAGATAGTCTGGGATAATGAGAGTGGCTGGTCCATGACGTGGCCTCTATCTTTCCCTAGTTAGCAAGGGCGAGTTGATTAAGGTACTAAATTCAGCCCACTGAAATTTTAAGGGCCAGACCTCACATGTTAGAGGAAGTTACATCTGTTTGGGTATTTGAGCCCAATAAACATAGATGGACAGAAAGAAGGACGCATGGTGGAAAGGCTCTGGGAATTAGGGCATCACGAGAGGGAGACAGCTGTGATGGACTGGGCCCCCGACTGTCTATAATTACAACTGTACCCAAACCACGTGTAGCAACAGTTATTGGGAGCCTATTTTCTGCCAGGCCCTGTGCTAAGAACTTTTATACAGTAACTGGAAGGAGCTATTTTATTCCACTTTACAGATGGGAAAACAGATTAAATAACACATATAACTCCCCTAAGGTCACAGATAGCAAGGATTCTATCGCACAGATTGTGACTCCAAGTTTAGGTCTTTAATGCTACCATTTATTCAGAAACGGGAGGCTCTGATGCTCACTGGGGCCAGGAGATGATGTAAGTGCGTGATGCAAGTTGAGTGTAAAACGCCAGCAGTGATGGTGGCTATGGAGGAGAGGCCCCCTTCTGCCCGTTCCTCATAAAGGCTCTATTTTGGTTTGCTTCATGGTCTTCTTTTCCATTTTAAAAACATTAACTAGCCAAAGACAGTTCGAACTCACTCTTTGTCATTTGACAGCGTCACAATGAGGAGAGGAAGTTCGAGGGCTTTGTGAAAAATCAGACCCAGAAAACCAGCCTTTTTACTTTTGTATTCTGCAAAATAAGCAGATCACTTCCAATTAACACCTGTGTCAACTATGAAACGAGAAATGGGGGATAATGCTCACAGAACGTGGCCTTTCTTTCTGTCTTCTGCTCACAGTTTCCATTTCCAGGTGCATCCTCCAAAAAACAAAACAACAACATTCAAGAATCCACTTTAATTGGTGAGATGTCAGCCCTCTAAACTTCAGAATTAGAGCAGTGAAATTCAAAAACATAGAGCTGAACCTCTCTATTTCCCCTTTTCATGTACCACATGCCTCTGAGTAGCTTAGCATCTTTAATCAAGACTCCCTGCCTGGGCAGGGGGAGAGGAGCTCAGGGATTGCTTTTTCCTTGTAAGTACAAAATAATAAGCTGAAACATTCAGTGTTCTCGAATGATGCCTTGTACTTTCCTGTGCAACTCTGTGCTCACTCTTCTGCCTGGTTGACATGTCCTTTTCCTCCTAGGAGGCAGTAAAGAGAACTGCCTAGGAACCTAAGCTTACAGGCAAGCAAACCTGGGTTTGATTCTTAACTCTCCTTTTAAAGGTACCATGCATTCAGTTACTCCATTTACGACAACTTTGGCTTCCTTAGCTCTAGAATAAAAATAGTAGTACCTACTCAAGATTGGTGTAAAGGTCAGATGAGTTAATGCCTTGTATGTTGCAATTATTTAGTAAAAGGCTCTTGGTTTGATTATCCCCACATTTCAACCTCCCCAATCCTGGGCACCCAACTCTACTGTCATTTCCATGATCGAACCTTAAATGACTTCTAGAGACAGAAGTTTTCGTTGCTTCTCCCATGTCTCTGTAATTCCTATGTTTGTCCTTTACATGACATCGACTCCAATCAGTGTCACGGAAAGAGTCACACAAATTCTAATTTTTTTGTATTTTAAATTATAATGTTAGAAAGCTAGAAACCCTCTTGTATTCATCATTTGTACCCACTGTCCAGTGTAATTACTGATAGTAATCAATCAAACACATTTATTGAATAAATTCAACACTCTAATGTTTGTAAATAAAATCAAGCATTTTATTTACAAACATTAAGTTGCACAAATTATGTTTGCATAACTCACAGACATTAATTTGCACAAATTATAATTGTAGAGAATTAGGAGAAGATGCAAATGAGCATATCCATGTCAACCACGCCTCAGGTTAAGTAACAGGTATTGCTAGCATATCACCAGCCCCCTGAGAGCCACCTCCTGGACCCTGCCAGTCACAGACAGCACCTGCCGCACCGAAAATTACTGTCCTGACATGAACACCCTACCGTGCTTTAGTTTTATGTGTGTTTTAACCATGTATGGCTATGTACAGTACATGTGTGTTTATTATTATTTTTGTTTTCTGATCAGCAATAATGTGGATATTATTATCACATGCCACTCTGTGTAACAGACGTTCCTCCATTATAATTGCCAGTAGCATTTCATCACATGAATATTCCATAATCTATCCATTCCACCGTGGGTAGAAATCTGGGTTATTTCTTAGAAATTTGGAAATTTAAGATACACTCCTAAGTAGCCCAGTGGGAAAAGAAGATATTACAATGGAAATGAGATACCATTAAAGCCACGATGAGTGAAATTCATAGCCTAAGATGCATATGTTAGAAACCAGGAATGCTCAAACATAAATCAATAAGCTTGGCACTTACACTAAGAATTATCAAAAAGAATGAATTTCATTTCAGGGAAGTAGAGAAACAAAACAGTAAAGATAAACTTAGACTATCATAAAGTTGTGAGTGAAAACAATAGCAGACATCGATAAAGTCAAAAGGTCAGTTATTTGAAAAGACCATTAAAACTGACAAGCTTTGGCAAGAATAACCAAGCAACAATAAAAGAGAAGGCCCAATAACAAATCTAAGGAAAAAAGGAAACATCACTACAGATCCTACATTCATAAAAAGATAATAATAGGATATTCTGACTAACTCAGTAAAGTATAAAAAATTATATGAAAAAATGTTGAAAAGCAACCAAAACTGACACACAAACAATTTAATGTCTAATTTTTTTACTGCTTAGGAAATAAAGGAGTTAGGGGAAGATACAAAAAGGAATAAAATTTTTCCTTGGTTTGAGGGAGCCTAATTCACAGATAGAGGTAGGCTAATTCACAGATATAGAAATCTATAATAAGAAGTAAAATATAATCAAGTATTGGAGCCATGTAGATAATGTATTTTGAGCACTCTGATTCCCATGAAGTTTTTTTTTTTTCAGACAAACTGAAGAAAGACGAAAAAATATGCTAAATAAAAAATATTTCAAAAAACTGTTGGCATTCAAAAACTAACAGAATAATAAAACACTGTCTCCACTAAATTTGAAGGGCAAATGAGAACTCCGAGGTGAACAGTTTAGTTTTCCCTTGAGGGCATTTACTAATCCTGGAAATTTGAATTTTCTTTTGACACCTTCCCCTGCATAACAGGAAAGAAATTAATTATCAGGACTCACACAACTGTGGGGAACATAAACCCACACAATTATCTCATTTCCTAAAGCGGTGCAGCCTGAGGATAAGACTGAATCAGATCATCATGGGCCTTTTTGTAGCCTAATTTCATATGGATTGGGTAGTGCATGCAACATCATGACTTGAATTTAATTTAAGGTGGTCCAAGACCAATAGTACCTCCAGATACTTGGGAAAAGCAAATATATATCCTCTCCAGATGAGCACACCTTCACATCAACGAATATTATTCCTAAAAATAATTCTACAAATAGAACAAGCCTCCCACTATGAAGGCAACCAAGAAAACAAAGGCACAAGATGTGGTGAGCAAGAACTGAGGCAATAAAAACAGACCTGCAAAGACCTTAGCTACTGGAAGTATCCCACACATTTTAATACACGGAAGATAGGCCAAGATGTTTGCAAGTAACAAAAATATTATAGAAAGTGATAGATGCTGTGTGATGATGGATTATTCAGGAGAGAAATAAAATTCTGCTGGGAGAATTGTACAGGCTTCCTGAATATGGCAGCCTTTAAATTGACCTGGGAGGATTTTTACAGGCAAAGATAGGATTGAATGTGCCTTTCAGATGGGGAGATCTCCTGAGTAATGACATGAGAGCCTGAAATCATTAGGTATCTTTCAAAAGTGAAGATTAGTCCCATTTGGTGAGTAAGATACATGAGAGGGAACCTGGAGATAAGATTGGTGGTAGAACTTAAATGTTAGACTCTGCAGTGATTGTGTGGTTGTTGCTATTATTAGCACTTTTCCTGCCCCTAACTTTAACTACTTCTGTGATCTAAAACTAAATATAACTTATCATCCAGAGACTCTTCAATCAGTTATTACAGGAGACCAGAGGAAGGCCCTGCAGACTGTCATCTAGGAGTCAAGAGAAAAACTCAAATTACTGTGTAAAAACTAACCATGAAAAGCTCCAGCTGTTGTGACTTAGTTGGTTGGAGCATCATCCTATAAACCTAAAGATCGTGGATTCAGTTCCCAGACCGGGCACATGTCTGGGTTGCAGGTATAGTCCCCGGTGGGGGCTTGTACAAGAGGCAACAGATCGATGTTTTTCTCTCACATCAATGTTTCTTGCTCTTGCTCCCTTCCCTTCTCTCTGAAATCGTAAGCATGTCCTTAGGTGAGGATAAAAAAAATAAGAAAAGTATTGAATGATGATTCATCGTAAAATATATCTAAAAAGCCATGTTTGCCAAAGACAAAAGATACCCATGGTAGGAATTTTAAATTGTTCAACATGCTCATGCAGTCTTGCAACAGATGAGGGAATCTATCCTAAGTTAGGGTTGGAATAGATACCTCAGCTATACATCTGTTATTCTGGAGGTAACTGCCTGGTTAGGATTTTTAAATATCCTGAGATCAGACCTGCTTTTTGATATGTTTATGGAATTTCAGTGTAACGGATGTGGTAAATAACAATGATGACATACTTATAGCTAAAGACTATGTCTTCTTAAGATGGAATAATAAAAAGAGAAAGAAAATCTACGTTCTTGTCAGCACTGAGAATTTAAACAAGTTTCTGGAAGATAAGAAGTGGTGGAAATAAATTGGTAGACCAACTTAAGGAGAGTGAAGGAGCCAGTAGTGCCCTTGGGAAGTGGCTGAAGAATATGAGAACTTTTCTTCTCTGAACAGAGATCCATACTTGAACGCGAGGTTCAGACAATGGTAATAAGAGGGACAAAAATAGAAATGGTTACTTTAAAATCTGCTTATGAAACAAATGTGTCCACCACCATATCTCTTCCTTTCCCTAATCCTCAGTATGAAGAGCCGCTCATACATCTCATTCAACCTCCAAAACCAAATTCTCTAAACAATAATATAATCCCCCTGTGGAAATTAAAGTTCCCAGTATAAGTACAGACAACTGGCTTTGGAACAAACACCCCCAAATTGTAGTAACTTCAGATGCTGATTTATTCTTCATTGTTTTCCTTGAGTAAGGAATTAAGGCAGGGCCCAACTAACGGATGGTTCTCCAGCAAATGACATCGGCTGGGGTTGCTCACTTAGCTGCCTTCAGCAGGCAACCGGGCTGAGCTGGTGGACTTCACCCACATGCCTGGCACTTTAGTGCTTCTTCACATTCATATTCTCTCTCATTCTCTCTCTCCCTCCCTCTCTCTCTCTCTCTCTTCTCTTTCTTCTCTTTCTCCCTCCCTCTCTCCTTTCCTCCTTCCTCATGGAAAAGCCCCAGTTGCAAGCCCTGAACCAAGTAAACTGTGAGGGCAAAATAAGACTTACTGAGATATGGATTTTTACACTAAGTTTCCATTAACTTTCTTGGGGAGAAAAATGAAGTGCAGCAAAATAAAACCAAACACAGTGAAATGAGGAAGGAGAGAGGATGTGACAGATTCAACTCAGCGATCCCACAGACCAATTCTAAAGGACAAAGAAAAGAAACCCCACATTGGATATGGTGCTGATCACCTGAAATGGTCACGTTTACCTTTAAGGAGTAAAATTGGGCTGGGAGAAAGGGGAGGAAAACTTTTAATTGTCACCTAACACATCAGTACAGATCAAGTTAGTATTTAATGTTTGTGTTATTTCTACAGTGATTTTCAGAGCAGGCAACGCTTGGAAAAACTTACAAATAGGTTTCTTCAATACTAATGTAAAGTTTGTTTTAAAATAATCAAACTTTCTATTGTTTCCATACTCTTGTCATTTGTACTTTAAATTATCATTAACGTCAGGTCGATAGCCTTTGGATTTTCATTGTTTCCTAGGTTGCGCCAGAAAGTGGGTTTAATTTTTTTTATCTCTTCCTCTAGTTCTTTTGGGTTATTTTTTTTTTTGAGTTTTTGTTTTGTTTTCTTGACCTTCCTCCCACTCAGTGTTTCTTTGTAGAATTGCTGGCTGCAAGATATTGCCCATGACTTTCATGCTCTACCATTCTGATTAAGCACTAATTAAGAAAATTAGGCTTCACCAAAAAGTGCAGCCTTATTCAAAACAGAGGAACCTAGGCAATTCCCGGAGCTGCTCTTGCACAACCACAGTGGACAATCCACATTGAAGAGGAAAATAAAAAGAGAAGAGAAAGGAAGGGAGGAAGAAAGGGAGGGACAGGGGGAGGGAGAGACAGACAGACATACAAGGCAGATGGGAAAATGTAAAGGTAACTAACACTTCTAGCATAAAACATCTAAAATGAGCACTTTTCTCTCAGAAATAAACTGTGTTTTGTGGACACTATCTGATTAAATTTTATAATATTCATCACACTGAGGAAAATGAGAAAGTGATAGGTTAGGATTTGTGTTCCACAGAATGACAGCAAAGCTTAAATCCTATTTTCCTTACACTTCATCTTTCGTTTGGCTGTTACAGATTATAATTGAAAACCCTCACCTTGCATCCCTGTAAGATCTGGCTAGGAAGGTTGCTAGGACCATATGCAAAAGTCAGACATGAAGGTGTATGTGTATGTATGTGATGAGTTTGTGAGGATCCCCTTCATCTTTACAGTAAGCTTAGGGTTATTTTTTAAATTGGAATAAAACTTGGGCTATCTAGTTAAGCCAGATCTATCTTACTTTTGTATTTGCTGCCCTTTGTTTAGTCACAGGATTGGTATGACTATCTCACAATTGGGAAACCACAGTTCAATATGTTAAGCAATATGCTGTCACTTAAGTTTATACAATAGAGAACCCCCTATGAACTATCTGACTGGCAGATCACAAAGCCCACGCCATCTGAATTAATTAGTTATTGCCGCATAGTAAACGACCCTCAAACCTAGTAGCTACAACCACCACCATTTATGCAGCTCCCAAGTTTGTGTTGGTGCTTTAGCCTGGGCTCAGCTGAGTGCCTCTTCTGGTCTCAGGTAGGCACCCTCTTGGGTATGTCGTTAGCTGCACTTCAGCAGGCAAACCGTGCCTCTGAGAGCTGCAGGGGTGAGAGCTGCTGGCTATTGGTTGCTGGCTATTGGCTGCTGGCTAGTGCCATGTGTCTCTGCTCATCCCTCAACTGCCTCACTATGGTGGCTTTCATGGTACTGGGCAGGCTTCTAAGAAAACAAACCACAAGCATGGAAGATTTAAGTCCTGGGTTTGAAACTGACACTCAGGTTTGCTGTGTTCTACTGTCCAAAGAGAGACACAGGCCAGGCCCGGATTCAAGAATTCCACCTTTAGATGGAAGGAAGAGCAAAAGCACATTACAAGACATCTTTGAGACAAGGAGTCACATCCAAGACAATTCACAAGTCAACTTTGAATATTAGGATCTATCCCAGAAATGAAAAGACATTTTAACATTAAAAAACCTATTTTTAGAATTCAATGCATTAACAAAGGATCATTTTTAATATGTAATTACAATTATCTACACTTAGAACACTTTCTTTGTCATCCCTGGTACAATGTTGAGTACTTTATAGTTATTAACTCATTTAAATTGTAACGAAAATGCTAGGATGTAAATGTGGTTATTACTCATAATTTCCAGGCAAGGAAACTAAGTCCTTGGTGTTACAAAGAATTATGCAGAGTGACACAGTTAGTAATTAGCTAAACAGTAAGGAAAACACTGCTTACAAATTAAAATCACTTTTAAGTGGAAAACACAAAACCCTTCAATGAAGATGGGCACCACTCCAGTCAAAGGGTTTCTCTACACTTTCTCTTCCTTCCTCTCCCCTGCACCATCTACAGTCTTTGGGAAACAGCTCATGGTCCCCAGTGGGGACGACCAAGGCCTGCTTTGCAAGGTGCTCTGTAGAACAAGGGTGCAAAGGCCATGTCAACATATTGGGGACAGCCTTGGAAGCCCTATACTTCTTAGGAACCAAACATTTAAAAAAAAAAAGCATGTGAAACTGGAATTTGGGGCTGTGGGTTTCAGAGGAGAGAGGAGCGTACAGTAGATTCAGGAAGTGAGAAAGTTTGTCTCCAGAAGCGTTTCATCTCTGTTATACCAAGAGGGGATTAGGAAGCTAACGTGCCTCTTTGGGGGAGGTAAATACCTGATGAGTTAGCGCACTGGACAGGCCTCCTTCAGGGCCTCTTGTTCTCATCAGATCTCAGCCTAGCTGAGTAACCGAGTCATAGCCAGCAGCCTGGGTTTGGAGCCAGGAGAGTTTATGAGAATTGGAAGAATGAGAACATAGAAGGTATGAAGAAAACAATTTTATCTATCCATCTATCTATCTTTTTTATTTTTTTAAATTTATTGCCTGAAAATAAATTGCTAAGCTTCAGACAAGCACTCAGTCGGATGGCGGAGAAAGACAGACATGGTAAAGTGAAAATGATTATGCACCAGGTTATTATCTGGGTAAAACATAGGCAGTTCCCAGGATAAGGAAGAAAACCTAGTCCAGAAAAGAAATGATATTCATTGTTGTTATTTTTACTTACTATTATTATTATTAGGTCTGGGAAAACTCGGGTTTGGGAATGATTAATTCTCCCCGGCATGGAGATGTATAGGACCGGAAGTGGTTTCACTGATGAGATGGCATCTGAGCAAGATCCCGAAGAAGGAGTCAGAGTGTGCCAAGAGCTCTAAGCTACCTTCTCTGGACCCTGAAAACCTGCAATGAATGAGACGTGTTACTGTAGCAACCGTGGCTCATGCTCTGCCACGTGAAACAACAGTGCTACAGCGTAACAAGTAAAGGGTGCCCGTGACTGAGTTCTAATCGTGATCGCCAGGCTTGTTTCCTTAGCTTCGGGAGTTAGTTCTAATAGCTACAGAAATCAATGGGAGACCATGTTGTGCCATAAGTCTTTCAGACAGAGCTGCTGCTAATTGCTCTGTAACTGTGGGTCTGACCGTGTTATCAACCTCACTTCTCAAGTGATCTTGTTCTGGTGTAATTCTCCTTTTAATGGCTATTTGTACAGAACAGCAGAGCCAGAATGGCCCTTGGAGACATCTTGCCCAGACTTTGATTTCGGAGCCTTTTCTCCAGACACAATCTTATTTAACATCATAAACAAGTCAAACAAAAGTACTTGCCTTAAGGAGCCCTTATCTGGTGTGGTCAGCTCAGTCAGCTGCCCAGACTCACAGATGCGGAAACCCTGGTAGAAGCTCTAAGGAAACCCTGTTACCTGATCGAAGACAGTGATCATTGTCTTGTCTAAAACTTTGTTCTTACAGGTAAGGAAATTGATACCCAGAAAAGTTAAGTGATTTCTTGAGGTCACACAGCAGAGAGTTTTCATAACTACCCAAAATTCATATCGTCTTCTTCTTCACTATGGTTAATCTCCTGGGTCTTTTTAGTCAAAATGCCAGGGTTTAGGCACAAGATAAGGATAATATATTAGCCACTTAGAATAAAACTCATTTGTCTCATCATACAAAATATTTTGCAAGACGATGAATCTTAAAACATCAAGACCTTGTCAACAACAGAGAATCCTTGACCTCATTCCAGAATCAAAAAATTAAAATCTTATAGATCCGAATGAGAAATCAGAGAGTTTATAAGATGATTCATCCAGGTTATTCTGATATAGTCCACCAAGCAGTGGATTTAGGATTTGCCACTGGATTGATTGTTCCGGGGAAGCTGTAACTTACAAAACTTTGGAACTTAGAACTTCACATGCAGAATATGTGAGTGGTATTTAACTTATTACAGGGACTGGATGACTTCAACCAGAAAAGAATTACTTGTACATTTCACTGATAACTGTAGTTTGAGGGAGCAGTGGATATTCTTACCTGTCAGTGCAGATTTCTGCATGAAACTCATTGGCGTATACATGATCACATGACCACAAAGTCCGACAGGAAAGCTGTGAAAGCTGTGGAAAAGCAGTCTCCTTCAGTCGTCCCTCTCTATGTAATTATCTGACAGAAGATTTTGGTCTCCAAAATTAAGACTGCTAAATATCTCTTGGAAAAGCTGAACATGCAAATGTATTCTACTTTTATAATATATAAATTGGAAAATCCAAATTTATCCACAGTTGGTAATGTAAGGATGCCTTTCTGTATAAAATAATGAGTTACAGAGGCATCAGAGGGATGTCTAAAATCTAAGATTTTATCTCCATCTTTTACAGAGATTGCTTAGGGCTGAAGGGGCCCATACCTACGTAGTAGCAGGGTTAGACCCTGAATCAAAAGCAAGGAAAGTGAATATTACTTTAAATGCATAAATATTTTGAATAAATTATTAAGTGATATAGAAAATAAAGTTTCTTTGAGAATTTCATATACCTGAATTTTAAATGAGTAAGAATAAATAAAAACAAAAGGGGATAAAGGGAAAATTTAATTCAAATTAGAATACAGATACTTGGGTGCGTTGTAGCTCATCATGGTTATTTTTCTATTGTATTTATTGTAAGTTACATTTGGGCACGCAGCGGTTTAAGAATAAGGGGATCATCCTCACTAGTTTCTCAGCAAAGATGGGGGTCGGGGGAAGCAGTGAGACTGACCTTAATTTTTAAAATGCTTCGATTTTAGATGAAACTCTTTACTAAGTAAGAACAGAAGGCAGCATACCAACGACAATGATTCTAAGGGTTGCCTGAAAAATTGCTCGAACCTTTGAGCAGACATGTAGACTCTCATCATTCATACTTCTTAGCAAATACATTTCATACACTGAAATGCAACATTGGGCCAAGTTCATGGTTCTGCCTGGATGTGCCCTTGGCTGTGGCTTAAGCAGTGGCTTCCATCTTTTCTCATGTCTATCCACTTATGAAAGAGATGTGAATTGGGCCAACTCTGCCTCCTGATGAGGAGAGAATCCAAAGGCTGTGCTTTGTTCCCCAACTTCCCTGTCCCAGCTCCCTCTTTCCGCCAGCCCTGGGGCAGACAGAGGGACACATGAAATGCTGCTTCTGATGGCAAGGGGGTCCAAGCTGTGTGGCAGCAAGGGTGGTCCTTGGACGTGTATCATCTCTGGGTCCGAAGAGTCCCAGTTCTGAACCTTGCTTTCTCATCTGAGATCTTGTACAAATCATTTCATTCGCTGATCTCGTGCCACCTCTGGGACTTCATTTTGCATTTACAGGTGAGAAAGATAAGAATAATAGTTTCTTAGCTTTGTAGAGGTTTGGGTTTTTTTTTTTTTTCCCAAGAGAAAAAATAGCAAAGTAAGTTCTCCTTGATTAGTTTTCTCCTCAATCTTCATCAGAGACTCCATGGCCTGTTTAGTCTGTGTTGTACAATAAACCACCCAAAACATCTGACACGACAATCATTTTCTGAGATCTGCGTTCTGCAAGTTGGCAATGTAGGCTGGACTGAGCTGAATGGCATTTTGTGGATTTGGCTGATCTGAGCTAGGCCTGCTCATGCATCTGCATTTAGCTGGTTGTCTGGGACAACGGGGCCTTCTCCTTACAGAGAGGCTGGACTTGCTCCTGTGGAAGTAGTGGAGGTACCAGGAGAGCAGAGTGGAAGCTGGAAATGCCCTTGAGAACCAGGCTTGGAACAAAACCAATGTTGCTTCTGCCATATGCTTTTGGCTAAATCAGATCGTAAGCCCAACCCATGTTTAAGAGGCATAAAAAAATTTCTGTTCTTAATGAAGGAGCTGGAAGAACTGGCCCCATGTTTGCAAGCTACCACAGCAGGTGGCTCATTCCGGAAGCTGTTTTAATGGATGGGGGGTGAGGGGGGGCACTGCATTCCCTGTCACTTCACTGAGTCTGACTGTCATCTGCCAAGCAGGGCATTTGTCCCAAAGCTTTGCTATTTTGTTTTAATTTAAAGTTGTTATCTCCTTGTGATCGATCCTAGAGCTAAGACAATCATGGGGGCTGGAGTCTCCTCCTCTTGCTTCTTCTTCTTTTTTCTTTCTGACAGGTGTCCCGGGAAATCCTTCTGGAGCAACAATCTGGCTCTTCTTCTCATTTTGCCAATCGGATCACCCTAGGGTAGGGTGACTTAACAGGAGTAATTAATCATTGTGTTTTCTGAAATCGGAAGCCAAGGCACATTAGCCTCATCCTGGAGAGCATGTATGCACGTGAGGGGGTTAGGAAAGAGTGTGTGTAATGAGAGAGGTGAGAGTCTTATAATTAAGGAGGAGCATAAATAATAATGAAAGTCATTAGTGCCACTCGGTTGAACGAATGTCATAAACGTAATTGGGGCATTAAAGTGAAACCCATTATGACAAACATTAACACATACAAAGCGGGGGACAATGTGGTTATCTCGAGTTTGACAGATCCTGTCGGCTTCCGGGGGGCCCAGATGGCAGAGTCAGGAAAACGTGATGAGCGCTTTTACTTTAATATTTTTGGTGACGTGATATTTGGGGATCGAATGACACAAACACATGAGGAGCATCCATGTGCCTGGCCTCGGGCGGCTGGCAGAGAGGAGAGGTCACTGGAGGCAGCTGCGGGCTGGAGCGCTTCCACTGCCGAGGCACGGCATCTTTTTTCCTTAGGTGTTGTGATAACTCAAGGCATATGATGCAGCCTGGCATTTTTCCTCTGTGAAATTCCCTGTTGAACCAGACATGCAGTTTGGAGGCTTTCTTTAAAAAAAAATAGCAAAGTGTGGGGAAAGCGACAGGGACGAGAATGAGGACATTGAAACAATTATGCAGGAAATTATATGATGCTAAAATTGAACACGGACAGACTGTTCAATGGCAGGATTCCCACTCGTGCTGAGCTTTGCAAAGAGGAGGATTACTTTTTTCTTGCTCTCTGGGGCTGTAATTTTTGAGCAGGAAATAATTCAGAATATAAAGCAAAAGGATGAAATTCAAATATGTCTAGAGACAAAGAAAAACAAAAAGAAGGCGGTTGTAAAAAAGAGAAAATTAAGATGGCGCGTGTGTGTGTGTGTGTGTGTGTGTGTCTATTCAAATGAAAAAATGATGATGGTAGTGGGTTAGGAAAGGTTCTTCTCTGGGATTTCTTTTGGGGGCAGTACAGACTCAACGGGAACAACTCCCTAACGACAAGGACATCACAAGGACTCAATGAGTTAATACACCTGAAAGTCCTAGCACTCTGACTGTGTGAAAATGGGAAGCCCTCAATAAATGGGAGCCATAATACCTATTGTTATGTGTCCCTGTATGTCAGGGCTGGCAGAGCCACCAGTGCATGGAGGGTGGGGGTCTGATCAGGCCTACATGAGGGGAAAGGAGGGGTAAATGGACATCTGTGTCCAGGTCACTGTAGGCCAGATGTTTAGATAATATGTTACCTCTCTTAATCTACATTGCAAAGCTGCTTGGCAGGTATTATTGCCTATTATCCAGTAGACAAAAGATTAGATAGTTTAATGCATGTAAACCAGTTAAAACAGTCACTGGTATACAATAAACAATAAATGTTAGGTCATGTGATTATGGTACTCAAAGTCACACAGCTAGCCATTGAGAGAGTCAATATTTAAATTCCTCTCTCTTTAATTCCTATCGCATAGAGCTGTATCTCCCCTGACTTACCTGGAACAATCCTCACACCCCACACGGACGGATGACCTGTAGTGAAAAGGCCATGGAGACAGCCAGGATGTAAAGGAAAGTCTTTGAAGTCTGGAGCCAGACACTTGGTTTGACATGTCTGATACAGTCCCTGAGATGTCTGGCTTTAGCTGTGCTCATGTAGACGAGGTGCCCGGTCTTCCCTTGGAGGAAGGACTCGTTGCCCCAGGTGCTGGGCAGACTGTTAGTAGACAGTCTTCCGCTGTCAGCCCTTCAGGGATTCCTTCACTTGTTAAGAAGCACCTCATAAAAGGTCATGGTCCTTCCTGAGTGAGTCCATACTTGATGATGATTAATGGCTGTGGGAAAATAAAGGCATAGGCATCCCCACTCGGTAGGGACAAGTCTGAAGGGCCATTATAGCCCTGGGGATCCTCATGGGTCTGCGTGGGGAACATTGACTAAAGCTGTCATTGGGCTTGATGGTTGGGTGCCAGGGAGGGCGGAACTATTCAGCCCATTCAGCCAGGAGCACAGTTCTAAGGATGTAAAGGAGCTTCAGACCATGTTACTGACTACAGCTGAGTCAATGGAAGAAAAGATGATGAACTCACACCATAACATCAGCACTGAGCAGGATCATTCAGGGGGCTGAAGAATTTCAATCAGCATCTCCACGCCCCCAGCCCCACTCCAGGGAGAAGCCACCCTGCATTCAGATTCATCCCTGGGGAGCTTGCCAGGCGGAGGGGACAATATTGCTTGGTAACAATGTCTTGTTGAGCTTTCCGCATGTATGTGCTGTGATGTAGAAGAAACCTGTTTAAAGTGAACATCAAAGGCAGTGGAGAGGAAGAAAAAGGAATCAGATAAGGACAGCATTTGGATCCAAGAACATATGTAGAGAATAGGCTGTGTCTGGATTTTGGAAGCTTGATTTAAGAACCCAAATAATAAATAATAATAATAAATGATAGTAAGCGTGGGGCTGAGAAGGAGCAAACAGAAGCTAGAGGCTGCTTGCTTGTTTTTAATTTACATTTTATGTATTTTTAATTAAATGAGTAATATGTGAATGCGAGTACAATCTCAAAATGAAGAAGAAGCAGTGTGCTAGGCCTTGCAGGGTCCAGGGCTAACCCTGTGCTGCTCCCCCTACAGGTCTACCTGTGGGGGCAGAGAAGATTGTTGGGCTGGTGATTCTTTTCTGTTAGTGGCTAATGTATTTTTTAAAGAATTGTTCGGTTGTTTTTTGTGTCTTCTTTTAATTTATACCTTTTTAAAAAGATATCCATTTCTTTAAACCTTTAAAAATTCTTTCTAGAAAGTCATAGCTCATTTTAAAGTTAAACCAAAGGAACCTCCCCCTTGTAACCACATTGCTCTTCTACTTCCTAAGAGTGTTCATTTGTATATTCTTTCTTATTTTCTTATAGTATTGTCTCATTTCAAAAGAGTAGCCTTTTGGGAAAAAAGTGTCTCTGTTAATAAAATTACAGTAAGTCAATCTTTATCCATTTATATTATTTTAATGTTTGGCTTAACTGTACTTGTCGATCTTTATTCAGATAGCTGTTTAGATAATCACTGTTCAATTATTCTGTTTATCTATAGAGCTATCTATCTATTCATATCTACTACATGTAAGGCTATGAAATCCTCTCTGAACACAGCTTTAGCTACTTCCTGCTGGCTTGAAAAATAATGTTCTTTTTTAAAATAGTTTTTATATTCTGTCATTTCATTTTCAACCAATTTACTACTTAAAAGTGTGAAATTTATTTTCCTGACAATATTTTATTTTATCCAGATTATAAAATATGTTGTCTATTGTAATTAGAGATAATTCCTTGTTGTCTACCATATAATCTGTAAGTATAAGGTTTTACATACTTAAATGAATATTTTTTGAAAGGCATGAGTTGCTCTAGAGAGTTATTTGATCATACTTATTAATTATATAATTTTATTCTATCTTTATTATTTTTTTCTATTTTTAGATTTGTCCATTTCTCCTATAAACTCTCCCATTTTGTCTTCATGTATTTTTGAAGCTCTGCCTTTTCACAATTTCATCATTAGAAATGGATTTCTTTGTCTCCAAATAGATTTTTATTTTCAACATTTTTCTAATGAAATGCCATCAGTGTTGGAAAAGGTGATACGTCCAGCTGGCCTGGCAATCACAAGGCATTTATGCCATCTCTCTTCCCTCCTGGGCCTTTGCCAGACTGGGCTAATTGATCAAGGTCTTCCTTCCCGCCGAGTCCAGATGCTACCTTGAAATATACTGCTCAAGTCAGTTGCTACACACTGATCACAGTTTGCCCTTTGCTTGAAATCTATTTGCTCTACCTGTTTAAAATATTATCAGTCAAGGTAAGAAGGTAAAATTTACCAATGTCTACTAGGTTTGGAGGGAAACATAAAATTAATACTTTATTTAAGCCAATACTGCCAAACATGGGAAATCTCAAGGTAGGAAGTATTCGTGAGACCTTCTTGAAATAATTATTTGACAAAACCCAGACAACCAAGAAATGACCACAAATAAATACTCCTGCATGAAAGGCACTACGTTGAAGGTAAGCCATTCAAAGAAGATTCACCAATTATAATTACAGGACAGATTATGCATAATTTATGCCCATGGAAATTAAGAACGTTACTAGGGATAAGTCAGCGAAAACAGCTAGCCTGTGATTATTAGGAGGATATTGTAGGGGAAGGAAAAGTCTATTGACTCCATCTAATCTTCTTTTAAACACAGTGATAAATAAACCCCTTGGAAGATAAACCAATGATACTTACAATCATTAGGGAGGAAGAATTCTTAAAATATGAAATACCCTTAACTACATATCCCCAGGCTAGAACTGTTTATGATGGATAAGACTCGCATAAATGGATTTAAGAAGCATGATTCCCAAAGAATATCATATAAGCTGTATGACTACCTGGAATAATAATGGAAGTGTTTTATGACAGGAACATTTTCCGCTATGTACGGCCCTGGCAAATTTCAACTAGAGCCCTCATATGTTACCCTGGGTCAAAGACCTCTTATCCCATAACGGGAAGCGGAATCTGAGGAACCCTGTGGGGTCTCTGGGGCCTCTCTTTGCTATGACCTCTCAATTCTTGCATATTGAAATTATTAGTAAAACTTGATATTGGATAAGACTGTTGATTTTCATGATTTATATTTAATGGTCAGGTTTTATATATATATATATATTTGCTGAGTAACAAACATTGGGGAGATGTGTAAGCAGAAGTACAAAAATGCCTGTTTCTTTCTTTTCTAATTTTAATTTATTCAATTAAATTGATTGGGTAACGTTGTTTAATCATAGTATATAAATTTCATGTGTACAAGTCTATGATACAACATCTGTATGTTGTATAGTTTGCTCACCATCCAGAGTCCAGTCTCCTTTCACCACTGCCGTGTGTTTGGCCCCTTTACCTTCTTCATCCCCCCCCCGCCTCTGGCAGCCACCATACTGCTGTCTGTGTCAATGGGTCTCTTTGTTTTGGTTGTTCATTTGTCACTTTCTGCCTTATATTCCACATATAAGCGGAATTATGTCATTCTTGTCCTTTTCAGTCTGACTTATTTTCCTAAGCATAATACTCTCGATTCACCCATGTTGTTGCAAATGGCAATAGTTCATCAATTTCTATGGCCAAGTGGTAGTCCATTGTGCATATACACACCACATCTTCTTTATCCAATCGTTGGTCTGCGGACACTTAGGTTGTTCCCACATCTTGGTTATTGTGATAATGCTGCAGCGAACCCAGAGGTGCAAGTATCTTTACAAATAAATAATTTTGTGTTCAAAATTTTCAGGCAGTTATTGTAAGAGAGATTTCCAGGTCATAGGGTAGCTCTATTCTTAATCTTCTGAGGGACCTCCATGCTGTCTCCCACAGGGGCTGCACCAGCTTACATTCCCACCAGCAGTGGACAAGGCTTCCCTTTTCTCTGCATCCTCTCCATCGCTTGCTATTTATTGTCTTGTTGATAACAGCCCTTCCAACAGGTGTGAGTTGGTATCTCATTGTAGTTGAGATTTGCATTCATTTTATTGCTACTGAGGTTGAACATTTTTTCATATAGTTGTTGGCCATCTATATGTCTTCTTGAGAAAAGTGTCTATTCAGGTCGTCTGCCCATTTATTGATTGGATTGTTTTTCCTTGAGTTCTTTGTGTGTTTTGGATACTAGCTTCTCCTTGGAGGTTATCATTTGCTAATGTATTCTTCCATTCTGTTGGTTGCATTTTGTTTGTTCTTTGCTGTGCAGAAGCATTTCAGTTTGATGTCGTCCCATTCATTTTTGTTTTTACTTCCCTTGCATTGGGCGTCAAATTTACAAAAACCCCTCTGAGACCAAGGTCCATAAGTTCAGTGCCTGTGTTTTCTTCTATGTATTTTATTGTTTCAGGTCTTCTGTTCAAGTCTTTAATCCCTTTTGAGTTAATTTTGGGGTACTGTGTTAGATAGCAATCTAGTTTCATTCTTTTGCATAATGGCTTTCCAGTTTTCCCAACACCATTTACCAAAAAGGCTTTGTAGTTTTCCATTGTATGTTTTGGCTGCTCTGTTGAAAATTAGTTGCCCATATATGAGTGGATTTGTTTCTGGGCTCTCAGTTCTGTTCTGTTGGTCCATGGGCCTCTTTTCCTGCCCGTACTGTGGTGTTTCGATTATTGCATCTTGGTAGCACTATCTGAAATCAGGGACTGTGACACCTCTGGCTTTGTTCTTTTTTCTTAGGATTGCTTTAAAAATGCCTGTTTCTTCTTTTTCTCTCAGCATGCAGTTCAGCAATACTTTAAATTGAAACATGGGACTAAAAATATATTAATCTCTCTGTTTTAATGTTTGTTATAATACTTTATACCGTCATGGGGCATTTTTAAAATTCTAGCTCTTAAAGTATGAAAAATTTTTATATATTATTAAACAAGTCATTTTGTTTTGCTTGTTTCTTCTCATTGTGTTTCCAAGTACTGTAATTTATTATTAAAAATAGCATGTATGATAAAACCCATCCAAAAATGTTCTAGCTCTACCTATCTACCTATCTGTTTTTTCAAGAAGAACACACACATTAGAAAGATTATATAATATTAAATTATTTTAATAGGTATGAATAACTTTCAAATGATAAATGGTTTACTATTTATTTAAAAACTACTAGCCAGATCCTTAGTAGAATAGATTAGCAAGCATGGGATCCTTTGGAAATACTAAAGGATGGGGGAGAAAAAGATTAAAATGTGGTACCCAACATTCCCAGTTCTGACATTTCATTTCCAATCCGGTACTTTATACAATTTTTTAGAGTATCTATGCTCCCTTAATTTTTTCTCTATGTATAGGCCCTTACTATGTCACCGGCACTACTTTAAGTGCTGGTAAAAATATAAAAGATAATCTTCCCTCAAGAAACTTACTGCTCAAAGTAGAAGTAAAAATGTGGTGTATTGTTAAAGGTAATGGACTAAGTATAAAGTGCTGTGGAGACTTGTAATGGAGGCAGTAACACTGTGTGGGCAGCTAAGGAAGGCTTCCAGGAGGAGGTGACTAGTGTAGTAACTAAGGAGACCCAAGTCATCACATCTGGGGAAGTTTTAAGATTTGGACATTCTATTATTCAAAATAACACCTTGAATGGAGTACAAAATACAACTCTACACCTGACTAAAATAGTCGTGAAGGAGAACCACAGTATCCTAGGTAGTTACATAATAAAATTTGAAGAACACTAGGAAACAAATGGAGAGATGTGAATTACACTGTAAACTTTCCCAACAAACAGGGTAAAGAATACAAATCCGTGAAGTGACATCACCTCTGTGGGTCTCATTTTTTTCATCAGGTAAGACGTGGGGTTAATCATATTGATCAATACTTTGGAGGCACAGGAATCTGATGCACTTCTGTGACTAAAAACAAGTATATACCCTGAGAGAGATTATTGGAACAAAGACCTAACCTAGAAGGCATGGGCTTAGCGATCAGAGAATGGGTGGTAAGAAGACTGATGTCAGATGTTGAAAAGAGCAGAAATTGTACAGTAATGTAGGAAGCCAATCACATTCTTTACACACATGAGGCGTCAGGAAAAAAGTGTGAAGACAGAACGTGTTACAGTGAGTGTAAGGAATTGTTAAATGTGGTGGCAATGTATTAAGAGAAAGAGGTAAGTGTAACGTCCAGATAGAACTGACTACTTTGCAGATGAAAATGAATAAAGGCGGAGGTTATACTGTTAGAAAAGCAGAGTGCTTCTAGGCCCTAATTAAGATGGCATGTAAAGAGGTTTTGAATGGAAACAAGCCAAGTAAAACTGATCATTTGATTAAAATGATGCAAGCAAAAGTCAAAATAAGAGCGTAGCCTACATATTTATTGTTAAAATGTTTCAGTGGATTAATGTACCTCAAGGAAAAGATTGGGAAAAGGGTGTGTCCTTCACACCGATTATTGTAGATAGTCTTTTAGAAACAGATGAGAGAGAGAGAAAGAGAGAGAGAGAGAGAGGTGAGATTTGTGGGGAGCAGGGCAGAGAAGTAGGAAAAACTCAGTTTAGGAAACCTCTGTTAGTATAGTTGCTGCACATGGAGTTTACTGAAATCAAAATATAAGATGCCTAGTAAGTTTTGAAAGATAATCACTACCGAAGAAATCAAGAGCTTGAGACTTAAAATGATCCTTTGGCTCTCAAACTTCTTCAGGTAGGAAGAAGAAGACAGTTGCAAGACCCTACAGGAAGGCCAGGGAGAATAATGGAAAAAAGCTTACCAAGGTCTGCCCAGAAGGATTTCAGAATGCTGCTCTTTTGTGAATATGTGTCTCCCATTTTTCCACTTTCCAAGTGGGAATGTCTATTGCGGTATTCTCTCCTGGTCCGACTTCTGCATATTGGAGGAGGGGCGGCGGGGGGGGGGTGGGGGGGCAGGTAACTCATTATACGGAACTCATGGACCTGACATGGTTACTATTATACATCGCTGAGAAACCAACCAGACTTTGAAATAAATGTGCTGAATAATTGGTATTTGGGGTTGTCTCCTATGACAATTTTTGTTTTTTTTTTAATGTGTGGGAAGAAGGGAAAATTTAGATATTTGGTTGACAACCATTAGTATGGGAAGTTATAATATTCATATACTTATATGACTAAAAGTCAAAGAATATCACGGACAACTGAATTTAATAATTATTACTCATGTATAGGTGTTCCCCTGATGGCTCAGCAATATTGAATGAGTACTAGTATGAAGATATATATAAATAATGTATATTTATTGTATAAAATTTTATTCCTTTTACTTCAGGTAAAATTAGTAATCATGATGTTATACAAAGTTTTTCTCTTAACTTGTTTGCAAGTGGCAATAGTGATATGAGAGATTAAAACACAAAGTAGAAATATTTTTCAAAGTGTAAATTGAATATAAAATTAATGTAAACAGAAAAATGTAGAGTATATATTTTCAGGAATGTTCTTTTTCTGCTAATGTATACATTTTCTATTAAAAGTAAAAAATATATAAAATAAAATTGCAAATTTAAACAAAAGCTTAATAAAATTAATTCACATTTATATTTTGAAATATATTTAAAGCATACCACTATTTTTTAGACATAAAACTACTCATAATTCTAGTTTTTAATGTCCATCTAGTTGCCATTGTAAACAATCAGTATTGTCCTTCAGGCATATTACCAATTTTATAAAACAAAAATACAAGAGATCTTATAAATTTGAATTTCAAGTAAGTAGCAATAATTTTTAGTACAAGTATGTTCCAAATATTGCATAAGATACACTTATTCCAAAAAAGTTACCCACTCTTTTATTTAAAATTCAAATTAAACTTGATTAAATTATCTGGCAACATTTTCTTAATATTGCAACACGTTCCAGGGCTAGTAGGTACAAATGTTGCAAACAGTATGATGATACCTAAGTAAATTCCTGAGGAGAGATTAATTGCAAACCACAAGTAACAGCAAAACAGACACTTGGCAATCCTGGGAACATATTTCAATATATTAAAAAAACACGCACGGACACATTAACTTCTCACCCAGAGGAAATATTCAACGTGTTAATTAATTTCTGTTTTTTCTGACCGAAATGCTTCCACATCTCAAATTGTGCCTGAGTTCTGAAGCAGCAAGACATCACCATGGTGGGCACACAGCTGTTTTGTGTCTGGGCCACACAGCAGAAGTCATGGAGAAGAGCTTTCTCCTGAGACCTGAGAAGAGTAGAGTTTGAAGTTATGACTCATGCTCTGCAGGGCAAAGTCCTTCGTTATCAATGACACTGATGATCATTAATTAGTGGGAGCGGGGTGAGGTGGCTTGAAAGCCCAGGAACCAGAGCAGTCATCCCTCGTTCCCAGATGTGAAGATGAGTACGTTAGATTCAGATACACTTCTTTCCAAGTCCCATGCTCTGACAGTTCCCCAGTTCCCACTGGAAGCCCCCATTAGTCTATGTGACAAAACCCAGGTGATAATGAAATTTAGAAGGGCAGCTACGGGAATCAACTTCGGAGGTCATGGGTAGGTTTCAATAACATTCTAAATAATGCAAAGTTTGTGGATTTAACGTTGTTTGATTATTTTACTTTAAAAAGCTCATATTTCTTTCATAAGTTCTTTTGTATGTATCAAAATTTTGATTTTTAAAAGTCAAAATATAAGGAAAAGTATTTTTCCCACCCATCAACTTTTTGTCCTTTGACAAAAATCATGCTCCATGGTTTTCTTACTTACAGATCATTGTGCCTGAATGCTATATGAAAAAATTAAAACAGGAACTTCCAAGTAGTAAAGAAGGAAGAAAAATTCCATGAAAACATAATTGAACTTTGCAAATGCCATATTGGCCTTGATGCAGTCAGTGGGACACAGCTATGTCTTTGTGTTAATGTCATGGCGAATACTGGATTAATAATTATACAGAAAACACAATGGAGCAGCTAAGGCTAATAAGGAGGGATGCGTAAAATGTTACAGAGAAAATTTGAAGGCGTCTCTTTTTCCAATGCAATTTATCAGTTTCCTAATTGGAAATGACTGGGACATGATCGTTTTGTTTGCCCACATACAGAGAACATAGCCTGGAGGAAAAGCCCCAGTTTCAGAGCCTTCAGTTTAAATACGGAGGGCAACCTTTTCCGGGTAAGTAGAAATCATTGAAAGGCATTTTCCAGTATATTTGAGAGAGCAAGTTCCCACAGCCATCAGTTCTTAAAGACTGGGCACGGAAATGAACATCGAGTGATGACAATCAGAATAAGAATAATTGGCGGTGAACATTATGCTGGTGATGCTTCCCACAGAAACCCCAGAGAAGACGGGTCCAGGCCACACCACCAAAGAAGCTGTATGCCACGCAACCAGAGCATCGCCCTTGACGGCAGCAACGACCTTTGAATACGCTGCTTAAAAAGCCCCCGTTTTGCCACCATTTCCCACAAGCCTCTGGTCATGTTCTGTTTCCCTTTTAATTTATGGCCTTTAGAATCTGACCCGATTGGAGAGCTGCCTGTGTAGACCCATTAATCTCTGCCAATGTTTATTTGTCAATGGAAAAAATTGGAAGTTTTCTTTCTTTGGATTAGTCCGAACGTCTTTCCTGAGTTTTCCTTTTACAGACTCAGGCCATGGAGATGGCATCCATTATGTTTCTGAATTTTCAGATGTTTTTGTCTTTGAAATGTCGAGAAAGAAACGGGAAAAGACTGTGCCCAGTACACCCCATGCCGAGGTTGCTATAACATCCTTTTTGTCATCTCACCCTCCCTGGTGCATAGACCGGGGCCTGAAGTAGGCCTTTTCCAATTCGTAAGGTATGAAGTGGTGACCAAGGCGCCGCCAGGATTTTTCAGGTGTATGGCTCTTAGGCAAATGAGACATTGAGCAATAGAAAAGGTGCTCGAGGCCCCTCATGACGGCTGCGTCTCTCCCGTGAGTCACTTCGATGGTCCACACCAGGAACGCAACATCCATCTGGCTGAACAGTCATTCCCTGTGATCTCACTGTGCTGCCCACTCTGTTTGTGCCGCAATGTTCTCTCGCCTAGTTCACTGATCACGGAGCAGTTGCGTATTTCTTTCTGCCTCTCGGCGCTCCTCTCCCTCTCCTGAAAGACCTGTAGATTCCAGACGGCTTAGACTTTCTATTGCTTTTTTTTCTACAACGACCTTTTTCCTGCCACAAGTAAGTGCCACTTGGGATAGCCTATTTACACATGCAGCGTTCATGTTTATTACTAATGTTGTCTAGTTTTGCTCTCATTGGCCCTGGTGCCAATATATTTCATCCTCTCAGAGCCTCTTGTTTCTGACATCGTTGTGTTTAACAACCTCTCTGTTTAAGTTAGTAACTTCTTGTGTTCTCCAGGAAGCAACATACGTTATTCTGAAACATTTTGTTTATTTTCAGTGACATAATCTAGAAATTTTTTATATGGGTAGAACACCCCCAGGTGAAATTTTAAAATACTGAGCTTTCTCTACTTTCTACTCAAGTAAGCTCATTAGAATGCAGGGAGTTTGAATGACATCGTTTAAGAAATAACACTGAAGTTAATGTATTGTTCAAGGAACTGGCGAAACTTAATATTTAAATATAATTAGTATGAAATTGAGACACACTCCATAACCAATTAGAATATTCCAGGATATTGCGTTATGTTTAGTAACCACTAAAGAAAAGGAAACATTCTTAAACATTTTTGTCTTATCCAAAGAGACCAGCTTAATTTTAATCCACTCTATATTGGTGAATAGATCCGGCAGGAATATGTTCAAAACTCTTCAAAAAGCTCTGAGAAATGGTTGCTCTGTTTATATACATCTAATGAGAGGATTTAAGTGTCTACTGTCATCTAAACCTGAGAGCTGGTGAGATAAGATGCTTTACTTCTATTCTCAACAAACTCTATTTCCTACATTCTATCTAAGCCAGATTGATTGAAACAAATATGCTTGCGTTTCAGAGAGAAATATCCAGCCTTCAAATTTCGTAAGGAAGATGAGGCGTGTAATTAGTTTAGAAACCCGAAGTGGCGACAGTGACAGATAATGTAGTTTGGTCTTCCTAACACTGATTTTAGCTTCCTTTCCCCAGTGTCCCTTCACTATAGAGGATAGAAAGGGAACTACGTGAATGCCCAGGCCCCCTTCCATCTAGACATGATTATAATGGAACATAGTTCTTGGCAAAAGGATATAAGCAAGTGAACCTGGAGTTGGTGTCTCTCCCCCATCCTCAGATTCAGAGTGTTATGAATAGTATTTTCTTCTTTGTCTTCCAATTTTTCTCTCTCTTCCTTCACGGGGCTCAGGGGAATATTGAGACCTGCTTTTTCCATGGCTGAGTAAACTCCTAACAGACAAAATCTCCCTGAAATGACAACTATAAACTCTGGGGGATAAAAGAAAAAAGAAACAATCTGAGATCATAGCTGCTGAGTTAAATACTATGTGCCCTTTGAGCCCCATCAAGTTAATTACCTGCTAAAACAAAAATATTAATACTCTCCTTTGGACTATAACAGAACACAGAAGCTCTGCAATGTAACATCCACATGATCCATGATACTACCCAAAATTGAATGCCATTCAAAGGTGCAGAAAAATGTTATTAATTCTCATGAGGAAAAAAATGTCAATGAAGGCCAACCTCCAAAGAGCTCTGATTTTGGAATCAGGAAACTTTAAAGCAGGTGTCATAACCAAGCTAAATGAGCTAAAGGAAAATACTCTCATAATGAATAACATGATAGAGAATCTCAGTAAAGAAACTAATTGAAAAAGAATAAAATAGAGATCCTGGAACTGAAAATTATAATATCTAAATTTTTAAAAATCTCTGGATAAAAATTGCTTTTAATTAGGCTAAAGATAATGTATTTTGTTTCTGGATGGACTTAAGACTACATAAGAAATAATTTGCAATACTTATACTCAAATAGATATGATAAGCTGCAGTGATCAAAGAAATCTGCCAAAAATGTTAGTGTATATGTATATAATATGCACATAGTGTATATGTATATAGTGCATCTGTATGCATGTATATGCATGTGTTAGTATATGTATGTAAATGTATAGGTATGTTAATTATATGTGCTATATGGCATATTTATTATATTTATAGTATACATTTTATTTAGTATTATAGATTATATATTTTAAGATATTCATGGGTGTGTGAATATATGTATATGTGTGCATTACACATATAGAACACATTATATGTTATATAATGCATTAGATGTTATGTTATATAATGCATTATATGTTATATGATGACAGGTGGCAAATAGTGTATGTTACATGCTATACTGTGCTTGCGCTATATGACATATATGTATACACACATGCCAATGCATGTTTTAAGAAGCAGATGAACACAGCTAAAATATTTTGAAGCTAAATAGAATGCTATACAGCTATCAAAGATAGGTTTGGAAGGTTTCCATGTAATATGTGGTATATTACATGGTTTCCATGTAATATACTGAAAGGTTTCCATGTAATATGTGCTATAATATATTAGAATAGATAATATATATGTTGTATATGTATGTATATGTGTAGATTTTATATATATATTTAAAATGTGTGTAAATAGATATCATATATAATATTTATACAGATTTCCATATAAATGTTTGCCTTTACCTGGTTACCATAGATCAATTAAGCAAATATTGCTTGTCAAGGATAAATTGACAAAAAATGATGTGCTTTATTATGCAAATCTAGGTTATAGTGTATTTTGGGGGGAAAGAGTGATTTATGAACTTCTTGCTCCGTGCTCATAAAAACTTTTTTAGAAAAGCCTGGCTGGTGTAGCTCAGTGGATTGAGCGTGGGCTGGGAACCAAAGGGTCCCGGTTCGAATCCCAGTCAGGGCACATGCCTGGGTTGCAAGCCAGGTCCCCAGTGAGGGCCATGTGAGAGGCAACCATACATTGCTCTTTCTCCCTCCCTTCTCCTCTCTCTAAAAATAAATAAATAAAATCTTAAAAAAACTTTTTTAAAAAAGTATGCAGTTAATTTTCTTATGGTATACTAAGTCCATGCTGAAGCCTCTTTCTTCTGGCCTAAGTCCATAAAAAAGACAAAAATGCACAGGGAGACTAAAGGGAGGTGTCGTTAGTGTGTTAGCAGTTATGGAAAAGGCAACATAGAAGGAAGAGAAAATTAGATGGTGGAAGTAATCCAAGCCCCTTACTGCAAAAGAAGGAAGGAGCTCCAAAGGGTTTCAGTAGCAAAGGTAACAGCTTCCTGAGGTAGGAGGGGCTCAGTAGCAACTGAAAAGGTGGTGGTTTGCAGGCCACACTTGGTGCCTCTGGCTCGATACTGACATATCGTCACCCCTACTTTTTGTCCGGCTGTACGAGGACAGAAATAAAAGGCATGTGACTATATCAGCACAAGAGGGTTCCTTTTCAGCTGTAATAGTAACACAGCTATATACCAGTTATCTGAAAATGTGAAGAAAAGGGAATTTTTTCTTTGGGAAATATAAATTTAAAATCTTAGTACAAGAAGAACTAGAAAACCAGAATATGCCAGAAATCATCGTTGAAATGGAGCTGTATCCTTAAATTCTACCTTGTCAAACCATCAAACTCAGACTTTTGAGATACAGATAATTCTTCTTTTTATTTATACTTTTCTGGAAGAGAGAGAATCTTGAAAGGTCAGTTAGTACACTAACTATATGATTCTAATTACTCCCCTAATAGCTGAAATAAATAAGAACAATTCAAGAAGGGAAAAGTATAAATCAACCTAATTTAGGGACATGTGATAGGGTATTGGAAAATGAACAAAATAGAAATTCTAGAATATATATACATATATATATGCACATATACATATACACATATATGCACACACACACACACACACACATATATATATATGGTATTCAAAATCAATGAATGGTTTAAGAAGAACACTAAACATACAGGAAAAAGAAATAGCAAAGCTAAATATGAGGAATTCATATAGAATTCTGTTCAGAGAGATAAGGAAATTTTCTAGAATAGCTATAGCTCATATCTAATGTGAGTCCCAGAAAAAGTGAGAATAAAAAGGAGGCAATAATCAATCTGGGAAATTTTCCAGAACTAAAAATACAAGAGTCTTCAGATTTAAAAAAAAAAAAAACATTAAATCTCTGCTAACAAATGAAAACAAACTATAAAACAAATCCCAAGATAATATTTTTAAAAAGACATCCAGTGGTATGGTTTTAAAGGAAGCATGCCTACAACATGAAAATTACACATGCACAATAGAGAATATTGGAAATGAATACGATATATATTGTCACATGGGGTAGCCAAATTCTTGTGTCTATATTGATGACAAAGTAGGATCTAATGTAAAATTGTTGGTAGATATAAAAATCATGATTAAGTATTGGAAAAAAAAAGAACAACCTATCCAGAAGACATGCTGTTTGTACACTTGTATCTAATAAAACATAATAAAAAATGCATAAAGCATAATTGAAATGATTGAAAAAAATTAACCAAGCCATAAGAATAATTAAATATGTTAACACAATTCTCTCAGAAGCAAATGAATGAAGCAGACAGAATTGAAGGCACAATGCGAGATTTAAAAAATAAATAAACAGTTGAACTTTACAAGCCTAAACTAGTATATTTACATGGAGCCCTGTTCTAAGTAGAGGACATGTATTATTCTCAAGAACACAAGGGCTATTGACAAAAATCATTTGCATGCCAAGTCCTAAATGAGATCTCGACAAATTCAAAACAATTTACTTCACTAAAGTAGAAATTTACTTAACTAAAATAGAATTAAAGTCCAATAATTAAAAATACACACTGCTTAAAAAATGATACCTTTGCAAATTAAAATTAAAGAGAAAAAAATCCTTTAAATAGTCCATGGGATAAAAATGATTTCCAGTGGAAATTACCGCATAGAATCAAATGATAAGAAAGTACTAATAGTAAAATTTTTGTTATGCCACTAAAATGTACTAAGAGGAGAATATATATTCTTAAGTGTGTATAGTAGGAAATAAGAAATATTAAAATTTAATGAGCTAAGCTTTCTCCTTAAAAGGCTATAGAATAATAATAATTGAACAAACCTCAAAATATTAAAAAGCTACAAATGTAGCACGTAATGAAATAAAAACATGTAGATTCTTTAAAAAACTTTTTGGGGGGAAGAACTAATACAAAGAATGTTGGCAATATTAATAAAAATGAATGAGAGACAGTACAACTGGACAACTTTAGGAATTAACGAGGTCATACCTAGAAAGAATTTGAATTTTACTGAAGGATATTAAAAAACCAACTTAAAAATAGAAGAGACTCATGATATTCACACTTGGGAAGACAAAGCAAAGATTCCAGTTCTCTAATCAGTCTGTAAATTCAATGCAATGTCCACAAAAATACCAATAAAATACTGAATGAAAATTTCTAGGCTCTTTCGAGCATTGAAATGAAAGACAAAAGGTAAAGTTAAAAATGGATGCATTGACTAGGCAGTGGGACTTCTTTCATGATGTGTACTACATAAAATCACCATGACATACACTTTAAGTATCTTACAATTGTGTTTGACAGTAATACCTAAACAAAACTCAAAAAATAAAATCAAAGAAGGAGAGCAGGTTCTCTCCTGGAAGACACTAAGTCTTAACAGAGCGCATCAGTACTTAGAGCTGTGATATTGTTTAGATTAAAACTTACTGCCAGCACCTTATTTTAGAAAGTTAATAAAGAAAAATAATTGAGGCTTTAAGATGGAAATGACTTATTCAAGTGTCATAGTGATTTGGTGGCTGATTAGGTGACCTAAGTTCTGGTCTCCTGAGCTCCAGGCCTAGTCCTTTTGCTACGGTACATGTCACTCTCCCACATACTGTCAGACCAGCAGAGAGTTTATGAGTCAGGGAATCTACAGTGCACTGTGGAAGAAACAATCCCCCAAATTCAGTTGGTTGAAACACAATTTTTTTTTTCTTGCTTAGTTTCTACATCTGACATGGGTGTGAAGGTAGAAGTCTGTTCCACATGGTCCTTCAGGGACCCAGGTTGATGGAGGCAGATCATCACGTAGCTGGACTTTCTGGGCCGTTGATCTCACTCATGGCTGTGTGGGGGTGAAGGAAACTTAGAGAATTTCACAGAGGCCTCACGTTGCCTCTTCCCAAAGTGGCCTGTATCAGTTCCATTCACATACATCGGTGAGAACTTGTCATTTGGCCCTGCCCGACTGCCGGGAGGGTGCAGAGTGAGGTGTCCTTTCTGTCTGTCTAGGATGGAAAGAACTGGATTCAGGGAGCCCTGCATGACACTTTTATTCAGTAAAGTCTAAGTAACTCTGCCCTGCTAGGCTGATGATCCTTATCTGACTCTCTCTCTCTCCCATGAGCCTTCCTGTTTTTCAATGCATTCCTAAAGACCTGTGTCTGCAGTCCCACCCTAGAGCTGAAAGGTAAATACCTGATAATGTAAGTCCAATTGGCGGTCTTGGCTCTGTGTGGTCCAAATATTTAAAATGAAAAGCGAAGAAAGAGGATCAAAACAATGGTTTGGAGGCTTGCCTATGGTGCCTAGGGATCCTCTTTATTTCTGGAGTGAAAGACAGCAGACTTGTAGTTGCCCAGATTGTAACTTCTTGGGCAGAAAGGGTTCACTCGGCTTCCTCAAATATTTACCCTTTTTATAGAAAAAGAAAGTGTCTGTTGCCTATGTTAAGGAGAGAGTCTGAAGCAAACAGGTAATTATTAAGCTCGTAGAATTTTTATTTAATTCCTTTTCCATCACAAAAGTTTTTGCCTTAATTTAATACAATTCAATGAAAGATATACACAGGAAAAATTTTTGTTTTTCATGTGTATTTATTTTTGGGTCTATATAATTCATACCAGGAAGGCAATGCTCAATCGACTCTTTAATAAAGATCAGAAATCAAAGCAAAAGATATTCAGAAGCTAATATAACATCTTAAAATCTAGTATTATACCAAAATATAAAATATGAATACTTTTGAAGAACAATTTAAATTTTAAGGCTTTGCCCTAAAGGGAAGCCATGCCCACCCATAGCTTTCACTGATGTATACCAGGCTACCATGTTGTCATTAACATATTGATATAGTCAATGTCATAAAAAGAACCCCCGTGACTTATTCTTTTTTTTTTAAACAGTTGAATTGGTGTCCTTTTTTTTTTAAGATTTTTTTATTTTTGTTTATTTTTAGAGAGAGGGGAAGGGAGGGAGACAGAGGGGGAGGGAAATAGCAATGTATGGTTGCCTCTCACATGGCCCTCATGGGGACCTGGCCCGCAACCCAGGCATGTGCCCTGACTAGGAATCGAACCGGGACCCTTTGGTTCCCAGCCCGCGCTCAATCCACTGAGCTACACCAGCCAGGGCCCCTGTGACTTATTCTAAAGTAGAAAAGAAACAGATTATAAAGTAACATGTATTTTACAATCCATTTATACAAAATAAGGTTATATATTTATGCATATATATGCACAGAGATTGGCTAAACACAAAAGTGATGACTGTTTGGGTGGTGATATTTTGAGAGATTTTTTTTTTAATCTTGATTCCCCTCACCTTTTTTTTAACACTATGTCTTTATAGATTTTGCAAATGTACATTTGTTTTCAAAAGAAAAAAAAAACATTTTTTAAAGAGTAGCTTTGGAGAACAAATTGCACATACATTTATGCATAATTAAAAATCTGTCTATTCTTTTTCAAACACTGGGTATTGGCTTACAACTGGGTTCCCAGTAAGATCTTAGTATTCTTTTGAAATATTAACACTGTGGATATGTTTTACCTTTTAAGCATGCACACCCACACACATATACCATTTTAAATTATGAAGAACAGTTTAAAATGTAAATGACCTATATTTCATTAGAGATGGATTGTAGCTGTTTTATTCTAGTGCCTAATCCATAGACCTTTTAATATCATCTCATTGTCGAGAAGCCTAATATATTATTCCAAGTTCAGAACAACTTGGGAACCTTTGTCTTCTTTTGTGTGAAAATGCTTTATCTCGGGAACGCGAACATAAAAGTGGAGGCAGCATGGCACACGGTGCTTTGGCAAATGTTAGGCTATGCTCTGATTCATCCCTTACATTTCAGGGGGATAACATTTACCTCTATTCTCCCCATATAAGCTCCTGATGCTTCGGCTTCATTTCTGCTTTCAATTCTGAGCCCAGTTCTTTTTTTTTTTTTTTTTTTTTTTTTTTTTTTTTTTTTTAATGAAATCCATCTCTTACGGGTCCTATAGGAAGTTGAGAACACTTTGTGCGGCAGCAGTTCCTGGAGGGGGATACTAATGCAGGCCAGGTAGAGACGTCCTGCCTGCACACACCTGCTCTGCACTCGGAGTTCCTGCATCTGTGGGCTCTGCTGCCAGCTGCACTTGCCTTGGCTGTGCCAAAGCCACGGGTCCCTCGGGGCCCCAAGTACAGAGAAGAAAGAAACACGGTGCTCTGGGGTCCAGAGGGACATGATCCCCAAGTATTAAAGATGTGTCTGAATGCTGGTATTTCTACCCGAAGAGATACTGAAAAGAAATATGCCATTTAGCCAACAGCCTTTTTTTGTGTTTTGCTGCTGAGATCTTTCAGTGACAGGTTTCCTCTCTTGAGGTATTTCCTCCTGTTTTTTCTTATTGTCCCTCCTTTGGTTGAGATGTGTCTCTATGAAAAAAACTGCCCACATTCATTTTTTAGGGAATTTCTTGGTTTGCATTGCCAGCAAAGTATCCCCGTTTGCACGTGAAGGCCAGTGTTCATTCAGGGTCTGCCCGAGAGAACGCCGAGGGTTCGCCGAGATCATTTTCTTGCACCGCACCCAGCAGACTACGGAGGAAACATGGCTGCCGTCAAGGGATCGGTGCCATCAGAACATTTGGTTTCTAGTCTCCCAAGCCCTCTTTGTTTTCGATCGTGACATTTCTTCGTGCTCAGATGCATACATGATGTAACATTCTTTGTTGATGTTCTGAAATGTGCTGTAGAGTTATTTTGGCTTAGCATAAAATAAGCATGGGGAACTAAACTTTTCTGCTTGAAACGCTAATCTTTTCCTTCCCCTTCTTATTCCCCTGTCTTTCCGTACCACGCATATTTGTATGCCTTTCAACCCAAGGCTTGGTATGTAATAAGCCCTAGACTGTTTTGTTGGAAACAGGGCAACTGAGAAGTCTCTCTGGGGGATCTGGAGACCTTTATGGTGGTGGGAGAGGAAGCCCTAAAGGGGAGCCCCTCGCAGCTGAATTGTTGAGGAATGAAGGAAGTTCAACAGCATGGAAATTCTACTTCTCGCTTCAGCTGAGAAGGCGCTTACAAAGGTAGCTGGATGATTTTAGCAATTTGCCTTATTTTGAAAATCCAATTTGGAAGCTTCATTAAAGGACACTAATTGAGTGTCTTAGGGGAATATGTGCTTAAAGGAGCTTGTCGAGACAATCTTAGATGTTTGCCAGTGTGTAGGTGAGCACAACTCCCCAAGCTGGGGTTACCTGGTTACGTGCAGGCTCTTTTCATTTCAGACATGATACCGAATAGATTCACAAGCACCCAGATCAAAAGAATAACAGCACCACGTTCTCTTCTCACACTACCACCGTCTCCCGTCCCTACAGTTAAGATGCTTTCAGTGCATGAGCAGTTCTGTGACAGGCGCTGTGGATCTGTCACCAGAGGTCCAGTAAGGGTGACATCAGTATTAGTGAGTTAGTGGAGGTTAGTAAATGGCAGGTCAAGGACTTTTAGGAAAGGTAACTCTTTCAAATTGTTCTTTAAAAACACACACACTTTCTGAATGCCTAGAAGAATCACTTCCTGCTCACTGCCTGCCTGCTGTTCTCAGACGTATATATTTCAGTCCCACACTGGGACAGAAAACTTAGAATTGGAGAGCTGAAAGTTATTTGTCTACATGGCCTCAGATAAACTCGAGCCTTCTCCAGTTCCTAATTTGTTGACAAAATGTCATGAGAAAAAGTAGACAATTTAGATGAAACCAGTTAGTCTTATTCTTCTCTGGGATGCTTCCCTTTTTGTGTTAAATTTTGTCATCCAGTCTGTCTGTCCATACAGTTTTACAATGTGGAAACATTTTGTCTTGTTCTTTTGCATAATCTCTGGAGTTTGTACTAAGAGTACTGATTGACTTGCCCTCCCCCCACCCAATGGCTGTAATGTCTAACTCAGTTTGTATCAGCAGGGGTCCATTCTCTTAGTGAATTCTCAGAGTAAAATCTGATTTGTCTTAGGAAGAATTTGTATGAAGGGCAAGCCGTTAAGTTTTCCTGTTAGTTAGTTACCCATCCATCCAGTCAAGAGATGCTGATGTCTAGTCCCATTCAGAAAGAAAGTCAAGTCCATTGACCCTCCTCCCACGGGGTCCCAATTGTGAGGAATGGTGATAGAGCACAACTTGGCATGACAATCGCCCCCCAAAGTAGGATTTTTTCATGATTTCAGATAAAGGAAAAGAAGGAGAATTGGAGCTACTTTTTTACTAATTTTCCCTTGAATTCCATATGGCTGGAAGCACGGGAGAGAAGGCCTGTTAAAATGCTTTTGGAGAGGACCGAGCAGAAATACATCGACACAAGGGTCTGGAATTCTTTAGGCTTCATTTGCTGAAACCTCATTTTTATTCCAGCAATAGTTGACCCCCAAGGCAGACAATTTCTAATATTTGGAAAATACAGTAATTTATTCATCAAGGGCCAGTATAACCTTCTCCTATTTTGTTCACAGTGATTTGTAGAACGACACACGTCGTCTCTTTGGTACTTACAGTCACTATCTTAGCATATGTGAACACGCCTATGGCTGTTGAATTGCATTTCTTTAAAAAGGGGAAGGCGCCTCCCTTAATAAACCTGTTTATAATGTCTGTCATCAGAAATGGATGTTAATAAATGAAAGGAGGTGGAGTTTTTTTTATGATATGGTTTGTGCTAGTTATTTATTTGTTGTCTATTCCTGGGGTGACTAATTGCAGCTGGTAAAAGTTGATTTTCTCCTCTTCCATTTATTGTGGGATGGGGTGTTCATGGTACCAGATCCATAGTTATTCTGCGTCTACATTTCAGAAGCTGAATTGCTGGATACTGTCAAAATGAGCTTTGGCAATCCCAGGCAGGCACATACAACTATAATTTTGCTTCACGTTAATAACAACCTAGCAAAGAAACCCAGAATCAAATGCCTTGCTCTCAGCTGGGGGCAGAAAGCCAGAATGATATATCTTGGCTAGTGACTTATAATGTTGCTTTAAAAGTAGGCGCTACAAGCACTCAGGATGGGTGGGTGGTATTCCGGAAATGTATTCCCATTCCTCCACAATTCTTTTTTTTTTTTTTTTTTTGGAGTGTGTGCCCTGAGACAATTAAAAAAAAAAAAGAATTACAGATAATAAAAATAGCACATCTCCAAAACAAATGGAAAATGCAGCTCTTTTGTTTCTTTGGATGTCAACTCTGTTCCCTTCCCCATACCCTGCCCTGCCCGCGTTTCTGCGGCACCTTTGTGATTCTAAACGAGCGCTCCGGTGGTGGCCGCAGTCAGGGCAGTCGCCCGTAGGGAGTGCACTTGGCGCTGCGCACCGGACTTTCGGTCTTGCTCAAAGCCGCGAATCTCTGAGAGCTGAGGCTAAGGATTCACTGGGTGGAGTGAGGTGTTTTTGTGGGATATTCTCTGCAGAGTTGGCCTGGAAAGTGAGCACCGGAGCAAGGGAGCTGAGCAAGGATTTGCCAAGTGTCCAAGGAGTCGCGAGGCGCCAGGGAGCGGTATGCATTGGGGCTCGGGCAACCCGGGCGGTGCGCGCTTGCTGGCCCGGAGCAGGGCGGCTGTGTGGAGGGGCAGGGGGCAACGTGCCAGTTTTCTCTCTGATTAATGATGCTCACGCTGCTGCGCGTGGCTCATGCGCTTTGTCTCTAGCCTTGGGGCTGGTGGAGAACAGCCAGGGGAATGTACGGAACCGCGCGCACCAGGCGCACCTGGCAGGTGCCGGTGCTCCGACTCGGCCAACTCTGGCCGCGCCCTGAGGCAGACAGGCACGGCAACCGCGAGCCCCCAGCCGCGGCCATCTCCGGGGTGTGGCGGGTCAGGGGACTAGAGTCTGCAGCCCGAGCAGCTGCGGAGCCACATGGCACACGCGCAGCGTTGCCTCCAGCCGGGGCGGGACCGGACACGGCAGGGGCTGCAGAGAGGAGCCGGGCACCGCCCCCCACGGCAGTGCCAGCCGCGTGGGAGGGCAGAGTCGGGCGGAGGGGCAGACGACGAAGGCGGGGAGGTAGGGGACGAGGAACCGAGGGACAGACCGAAGCTGGCTGGCTGGCTCAGAGTGGGACTGGCAGTGACAGTGCTAGGGACAGGTGCGAGCAGTTAGCTTGAGACAGAGGGAGAGAAAAGAGAAAGAGCGAGAGGATTCGCATGCTCCCTCCCCGGCAGACGCCCTCCTCTGTCCGAGGAAAGAGGCTGGGGCGCTGAGTGGAAGAGGGCGAGAGAGAAATGTGGGCTCAAAAGAAGGCGAGAGGGACCCTGCATCGCTAGTGGGACCGAGCAACAAGGAGGCACAGACAGACCCACTCACGGACTGACAGCGAGAGTGGCGGCTGGAGAACTGAGTGCAGGAAAGCCAGAATCCCGGGCTGTGCTGTCAGGCTGAGCGCGAGACAGACAGACAGACAACGTGCAGAGAGACAGACGGGCAGACAGGAGGTGGGGGCACGTTCATTCCCAGCAGCCACCCGGGCAGCAAAGGCAGCGGCGTGCCCCCCGAGTGTGTCTGGAGCAGCGGCAGGCAGCAGGGGCGGCGGGGTCGCCCGCCGAAGCCACCAGCGTCGCGGAGCCAGTGGCCGCCACAGCCTCGCAAAGATCCCAGCCTACGCTGTAAAAACCTCGTTTTCCTAGCAGTTAAATAAATCGACCAAAAAAAAAAAAAAAAAAAGCCAAGCCAAATCAAACTAATCCAGCCAAATCAATCATTGAGAAACAATAATATTAATAAAAGCCAAAAACTTAATCAGATCAGACAAGGCACCAAGACGCTGGGGGGAAATCCACGGTGCGGTCAAGGTAATAATCAAGGTCTTCGACGTGAGCATTGCACGCCTTTTGTGAATTGTTTTCTTCTTTCTGCCATGTATCTGTGCCTTTCGTTCTAATTGTTTCCAGTCTGTATTTCTCCTTCGTGTTTGCAGAAAGCTGTTGTTATGTGTGTGTTGTGTTATGTTTGTCAACGGAGGGGTAAACAGCCCCTCCCCCAGACGAGGCAGAAATGGAAAGATGGGAGAGGATTGAAAAGGGCATTCTTTCCATCAGAGAACTCTCCAGTGATTTATGCAGGTATCAAGGTAGAAAGTTTGTAAGGCTGTGATTTCATTTGAAAGGGAGCCACACAAGGCGCAAAGAGTTGTAATCTGTTTGTTGGACTCACAGGACTTGGGGTCCTGGCTCCCAAGGGGGTGGAGGGGGTAGATGTTCAGCTTTATTTTTACACGTTTGAAAACTGTGTTTGATGGCAAACCCTAATTTGATGTCTTCTGTGGCAGACTGTAAGTTTAGTGGCCGAATTGAGTTGAATTAGACGTGTTTAGAAAGTTTCTTAGGAAGAGAAATGGGCTGAATCTTTATGCATAGAAATAGAGCTGGAGAGGATGTGTTTGCTGTCAGCTGCTCAGGTTCAGTACTTGGTCACCTCCTGAGGATACAGGATAAGGACAGAGTCCAAGGCTGCAAGGCAAAACCAAGCCTGAATTGCAAGTTACAGGGATGGGGAGCTGGTAAGCACAATGCAAGCCTGGTAGATAATCACTTTCATGAGAATGTGTTTAAAAGGCAGATACCAGATACCTGCTAGATTTATGATCTTTAAGGCTATTGGTATGATACTTCAGCCTCTCTAAACAAGCATGGCGTTCTCCAAAGTTGCAATGAAACTGTACGAGATTTTGTGCAAATTCTGACTAAATCCAAAAGATTCCTACCTCCTCCTCATCCACTTTGGAGATCATCAAAATTGCTATGATTGTTTTAAGAAAACAGAGGAATGGAGATGACAGGAAATCATTTTTCACATGGTAAAACTTAGAAAATCTTTGACACACGCTTTAAAATAATGCACCTCCTTTTTTGATCCTCTGTATTTGTGTCACCACAGGGCTGGCGTGTCTTCATAGTATTGTAGTCAGTCAGTCAGTGTCATTTTCACAAAAGGCAGTCGTTTGGAAGCCGAGAGCTCTAGCTATGTTTTGTTCAAATAGCCAAGTAGTCTACTCTCTTGGCAATAATTGCTTCTGCTGCATTGTTAATGTGGATCGCACGTAAGAAAAGATATGGGCACTCCTTTCAGATTTATGTGGATTTTTAAGGTATGTGTTTGTGTTGGAACCTATATTTCCTTTCATATCACAGTTTTTTATTTCATTTCATTACTTCAACTACCAGAATCTTTTAAATTGTTCTGGACAGTTTAGTATATTCTCTAAGGAGCACACTTTCTCGTCACAAAAGATGCAAAAGGCTAACCTATGACTGTCCTTGCTTATCAATGCAAGTAATGGCTTTAAACTAACTTGGTTTAAATGTAATTTCCAAGTCAATTAGACTCCTATGCATGAATGGCTTAATTTACCTTGTCTGGACATGATTTCTGTTACTTCATAAATAATGTAAAGTTGCTATAGACTATTTAACAGAATACTTTGCTTAGGTGAATCTTCTTTAAAGAAACTTACACAGCTCCAGAAACTGACTTGCAGTTTCTCAGTGACTTAATTCCACTACAAGCTGATGTACTTTGCAATGTTCAGCTCAGACCAAGACAGGTTTGTGTGTGCTGTTAGATTTGCAAATTGCTGCTCTCCCAGTGACTTTCCCTCCCAGATCCCAGCTGAGTGGAGTTACCTTGAGAACTGTGGCATTAGCCCTGTTAGAGCATGCTCCAGTGGGGAGTTCTGTGCAGTCTATTTTTAATGCTATTTAATGAAGGAGCAAGCACCTCACTCAGCAATAAAAGCAGTGTGATGGAAGACAGAGCAGTGCGTGGTTATGGATACTGGAAAAGGATATCTGGGAAGGTACAGACTGGCTGACGGATATGGTAATTTTAATTAGTCCTAATATATTGCACTAACAGAAGTCAATTGATTTTTGTGAGCAATTTCCACATGAATAGTTTGGTATGTCTTCATAAACCTCTTCAGTGATTCTTAGAAAGAAGACTCAATAATTGGATTGCCTTAAAACTTAAGTGAGATACTTAAGGGAGTTTCTGCATGCCTACTGTTTTTAATACAAGCTGTCAGGCTCTTGGGTGGTGAGAGGTGCAGAAATAATTTCAGGTTCCTATAATATTGCTCTAGTGAAGGGTCTGGAGCTGGGAAAATGTAACTAACATCCTTCTATGGTATTATGGTAAGTTGAAGCTCTGCCTTGTGAATTTTTTTTTTTTTTTTGGTCAACTTGAAGGCTAGGTCCAGAATTGTGGCAACTCCGTGAAGCAGGGAGTTTTTGATTGATTGAACTTGGTAGACTATTTGGGTTGTTTTCTCTCCTTACATTGAAATAAGCACAGTAGATTATCTCACTGGAGGTTAATACTTTAAAATGGAGATTGCAGAGATAGCACTGATACTTTTGGAATGTAATAATGAGGAGGGAGTATCTTAATATTCTAGTGCGTAAAACATAAGAAGCCGTCTGTCTGCAGTGTTTGCATATATGCAGAACACTTGTCTTCAGATAGAACGTGAGAATGTTCCCTGGGAAAGGTCTCGGTTGGTCATTTTCCTATAACAATATACTGTAATCAGGTTATTTCTTTGTTCAGAGTGAAGGATTAGACAAATGCCTCAGTGGTTTTAAAATTAATAAACATAAGAGAAAGTGATGTTTTATTAAGTGGGAAAGTGAGCCACATAATTATTATTAAATAAAGCTGTTAGAGCAATGCACAAAGTTGTTCTGGATATTGCCAGTTCTTTATGAAATACAGTAAAACAAAACTACTCAGGGAAATGCATTGCAAGGAGTTACTGTAACTTGCTGTTGTTGTTGTTTGTTTTGCACTTTGTACTTCCAGAGGGGAAGGTAATCTTCCCAAGCTCTAATATTTTCCTTAGTGGTCATGCTATTTGGACCACAATGCTGCTGTTTTTCTCAAGATTCTCAAGTCAGTGGACACTCTCCTTTGAATTCAATGTGTGTTTTGTCTGTGGACAAGCTAATGAGAAGCTACATGAGTAGAGTATGGAATGAGTCAGCCACTGAAGACATAATATACAATGTAGCCAGAAGTGAATATGGTCGAGAAATCTTATTAGTATGGGGAAACAGTTTGAAGTTCATAAGGTTGGAAATTGCAAATGAACCATTTGTATGTGAGTTAGTTCAGTGCGGACCTGCTTTGTGACAAGGTTGGTTAGGCAGGAAGACGGGGCTTAAAAATGATGTCGACACAGAAAGCCATTCCTTCAGATGGTAAGTACTGGCATCATTCTAACTGGTGCCACGCAGTGGTAGCGTGTTTAGAAATGTGTGAGTCTCTAATCAGAAAAAAAGAATGGGCTTCCTTAAAAATGCATTCTGTCACCTGGAAAGCCCTGAACATATTTCAAGTCAGTGACGATGAACTTATAAAACACATACTTCTTCTCTTTAGACAAAGGATCTTCATGTTTTAGGAAACCCGTGGCTCCCAGAAGCTCCTCATTTCTGCTGACTTCAATTTCTTTTATTTTTTCATGCCAACATTGAAATTTAAATATGATCAATGATTTCCAGCAGTGATATAAGTAGATGCTGAAGGACTATTAAAGGTGAAAAAGAATATAAGCAAGATGTATCTGTGACTAGATTTGTTTTTCTCAGGCTATCTTTGCTTCTGAGTGTTAGTCTCCTTTAAGGGGTATTTATGCCAAGTTCTAATAAATTGATATTTTCCAGTGACTGGGAGTCTTATAATTTAAATTGATTTTGCTCATTTTGGGTTAAACTTGGCCCTGGATGTTCAAAGTATATATTGCTTGAATCTACATCACCATCATTTCATTTCTGTGAGGATAGATGTGAACTGAGATATAAAATATTAAATTGTATACATTAATATGCTGGGTAAAGAATAAAGTGTTTCAGACAGAGTATCATGTTCATTCAGCAATTTTTAATGTTTGATAGCTGTTATCTGTGTCTCTGAATCCTCTGTAGTCTTGTGGTATTTTCTTCAGACACAAAATGCCCATACAACAGTTTGAATGTATCTCTCTCTAAAATTACTGGGATGTATCTGTGACCTGGGAAATAGCTGTGCAGGTAAACCAAAAAGTGAATTGAACTAATTATTGGGGACAATTGAAAGGAAATTGAAAAACAAAAGGTTTGACTAGAATACACCAAATTGACTCTCTACTTTGAAATTGAATTCTTGGAATCATGTCACACGCTTCTTTTCTAGCTGCCTGCATGGATCTTAGTATTGTCAGGTAAAGCGGATGTTAATCACCATCTATGGCCACAGAAAATCAATATTTTAAATTCCTCTGCATACATTTCCCAAGGAAATTTCTCCTGGCAGTTTTTTTCTATGCCCTGCTTTAGGTACACGTTCATGCCACAGGTTACGTAAGATTTTTTGTAAGTTCTATAATCAGGTGATACCTATTAGCATAAAATTACAATTGCGACTTATTAAAATGCCAAAGACTTAGTCCAAAATTGCCTCATTCAAGGTACACACTCACAATTATTTCTTAGTCATCATCGTAGGCATCACTTTTAAAGTAATTTACTCTACAATTGTTCCTTTTAACTAGCCACAGAAAATAATTTAATTTTCTCCAGGCAAAAGGGAGACGGGGTCTACTAACAATTATCCCTCATAAAACCAGGCCTCCCACCACATTCTCACATTTCATACTACTTCAAAGTGATACAGCAGCTCTTACATTAGACATCATTGTGGATAAGACCCAAAATATTAAGATTTTGTTAACAAAATCACTTCCCTCAATAATAACATTGGTTTTAAGATAAATAAAAATAAAATATGGTCTCAATTGAGAAAAAGGATTCAAGATTTTTAACGGAAAAGCAATGATGTCACTTTTTATGCAAATCTTTTGGCAAATTTTGCAGAGATTTATTTGGCAAGCTGTGGTTAATGTTTCTACGCAGAATTACATAATGTAATATACCGTCTTTTTTCTACAGGTTTTTTTTTTCATTGAGATATATTCACCAAGCTTATCTACCTAGAGAAACCCAGTAATCAATCCCTGATACCCACACAAGCTAAGAAATAAGTCCTTGTGATAGGACCATCCAGAAAAAGAACTCAGGGACTTCTCAAGCAGATTGAGTGCTAGAAGTCTCAATAACAGACATGCATTCTCTTACACTTATATTATTGTTGGTTGCTTCTTTATTACACACTAAATACTTGAGATAAGAATGAGGGCCACCTACAGAGGAATGATGCTCATATATTTAGCAGATTTTCTTCTACTTGCCAAGACACAATACTCACTTTAGAACACTCTTGTCCATGGAATCATACCTTAAAGGAAAAAAAAGTAATGTGTGTGGACATGTTTTGATCTAGTCAGAACTGAGAATCAATATGAACAATTGAGGCAAAATATTTCAAGATCTTCAGAGAGCAAAATGGAATATTAACTTCTAAAAGTTTGATGACCCAACAAGTCCAAATATAATATCCCTTGACATGTAAATCAGAAGGCCCAGCTATTATCTCATTATTTGGTAATTTGAGTTGCTTTCAGATGATCTCATCACTGTTACAGTGATCTAGAAGAATCAAACCATGGGTTGGCAGAGAGTGGAGGAAGGGCGTGGAAACTCACTGACATTCAGGGGCTAAACATGACTGTGTATGTTTTACTTTTTCCTTCACTCAATAAGAAAATAAAAATCTATTAAATTATTTTTGCAGCTTTTATCAAAAGTTGTCAAAATGTTTCTAAAACCACAACCTAAAATCCTCACATGAAGTTCCCAATATTTATTGATAAGAAAATATCTATACTCTGCATTGACATGTTTTTCTTAGCATTTTGCTGATTAATATGTATGTAACTTCAGTAGAAATTCCAGCATTGCTGGCATTTGATTTAATTTAATCATCAAAAGCTGTTGGACGGAAAATAAACAGATTCCATCTGAGGATGTGACAGAATCAAGACTTCTCCAGCATTACAAGTTTTAAATACTCATTTCTTCTCTATAACACTATCTTTTAAAAAACCAGAGTGTTAAAGACAAAACTTTTGATTGAAAATATGGCACTTTTTTTTGGAGAAAGATTAAGGTTTATAGTCAAATGATGACTCTTTAAGCCAGTGTAGCACATACTTCTGTTAAAATTGCTATTGAATTCTGCCAAATTCATTAATTTTCAGGATTTTGCAGTCATATCTAAGTTCCTATTTATTTTTTCTGGCTTATGAAAATGATCGCACTAACACTTTTAAATTACATAATTTTATATTTGTTTATTTTTTATTTTCTTTAAAGATTTTCTTTATTTATTTTAGACAGAGGAGCAAGGAGGAAGAGAGGGAGAGAAACATCAATGTGTGGTTGCCTCTCACGCGCCCCCTACTGGGGACCTGACAGGGCCGCAACCCAGACTTGTCTTCTGACAGGGAATCAAACCGGCAGTCCTTTGATTTGCAGGCCGGTGCTCAATCCACTGAGCCACACCAGGCAGGTATATTTGTTCATTTTAAATTGAATTAAATATGCTGGTAGTGTGAGAACTTTAAGAAATTATCCAACATTCGGCATAACATTAAAGATGAACTCAAAACCCCACTGCAAACAACTAGCTGGTATTAATGATTCTGTATTTTTTTCCACTCTGGTGCTGTTTTAACTTTGGTCACAGTACATACTTCCTTTGTGAAGATTAAAACCTTACTCCAACCCTGAAATTTCCACATGATCACTGACAGAATTCTGGAAAAACTATATAATGTAACATGCAATCACGTCGCGTGTACATCCTATTGCTATCTGCACAGTTAAGCACTCCAACAACTGGATGCTTTAATCTTTACTTATTATTATGAGCATTGTCCTGATCTGGAACTATGAATAACAGTTTTCAGTGTTTATTTCTTTTTCCCAGCATCAAGAAATGAGAGAGCGTACACAGTAAAATGTGACAAAGTTGATACATGTAAAATTGTGTGTGTGTGTGTGTGTGTAGCGTGTCAAGAGGGATTTTGTTGTATCATGCAGATTATCATAATGTCTGCATTATTTGTCTGATATGATTCATGAAGCTATTTTGAACTCATTGGAACTTCCGATCAAAAGTGAGGTTAAAACTAACGGAGGTGATGTACACCAGAGGTGTGCTTTGTGCTTATCTGAGAGGGAGCAGGTAACTCTGTGTGTGATAAAGGAAGGCATTACCACAAGGAAGCATGGGCCTCCATGAGATTTTGCAGGTTCAAACTGTGGATTGAAACAAAAGATCTAAGGAAACAGGCCTATATAGGGTGGCGTATCCAAATCTCACTTCCCCAAAACTTACCTTCATAAATATGTAATTTACCACCTAGACCACCAGTCACAGTGTTTGGCCTCTGGGTGTGAATACAGAGCTAACAGTGTAACCATGGCCAAGACTCTGTACTTCATAGTTTCAGCAGATTAAATTGTGTAGAAACACCAATCCAGTCTGAACTAATTACTAGTTACGTGATTCTAGTAATTTTGTTAATTGCTCATTGCTTCAATTTCTGAGAACATAAAGTACAATAAGGCCTACCTTGTAGGACTCAACAAAGTATTTGGCCCGTAGGTATTATTCACTGTAAAGAAACCATTATCTTCATATGAACAACTTTAGAGAGAGATTTAACCTCATTACACGAGACAAACCTTCCTTTAAGAATTTTTTCTTACTTTTTTTTTTTTTTTAGTAATTTAGAGTTCTTCTATTCCCACCCCATAAAAATTTGGATGGTTAGAATTGGAGACTAGCTTTACTCTTTCTGTGCCTAAATAGTAAAGGCCAAGCCAACGTGGCAACTAACCCAGGAAGGGAGCATCCTGATGTTTAATAAGGCCATCATCTTCTGTCAGTCTCTCAGGAAAGGGATGGCCCTCCTAGATGTGTCTAAATAGTGAGCATATAGGTATTTCTTTCTCCAAAACATTTTAGTTGTGTGATTTGTACCATCTAAAAGGGATGGCTGAAGAACCAACTAGAAAGGGATTGGCACGGACCCACGGAGGGATCATGTTGAATCCTGAACAGCTGGGTGAGAGCCAGGAAGCAGCAGATTTGGAGGGGATGGGAGGTGGAGCCAGCTTTCAACTCCCTCCCAGACCAGGCCAGAAAGCAAGTGCAGCTTTGGGCTTGCTGGCGCGCTCCCTGGCACCCCCACCAAGTGCTCTGAGCACAGAATGAGCTGTTTGGACTGGGCAGCTGACCTGGTCTCTGATCCTCAAGTATTTGCACCTAGTTTTGCTGAAATGAATCGTTTCTACACCTACATGGAAATGGTCCAAAGATAGGGAAATGTCTCTCCTAATTGGGATTTAATCAATAGACTCCCCATCAGGAAATGGAGAACCACAAGAGAAGATGAGCCACGCAAAACAGGGAATTATCAGATAATCGCACTTTATTTTTTAATTATAATTTGAATACCAGCCATTCTTAGGGATATCACAGTCAGGAAGTTATACAATGAAACTTCTCTGAAGGTACCTAAGAATAAATTTATAACCTTTGGTAGTCTCATATTGGCTGAAAAACAAAACAAAAAGAAAAGAGTAGAAAAATTATAATATATATCATAATGCTATGATATATACCATATATTATGATATATAATGTATTATTATGATATATATTCATCATAAGACGTATACTTAAATACAAGAGTCATTTATGTAACTCACATTAAGCAAGATGTGATTTAGCCCAAAAGCATATTTCCCAATACATTTTTCTTTATTGTCCTTAGCAGTTCTTGCTTACATGTGGCAGATATTTAATCAAAGTTTCCCAAATTAAAAATTGACCTTTATATTGTTGATGGCATTTAATATTCAGAATTCAAAATCCGCTCTAACCAAAGTTTTAATTGTATTTTTTCCCTTAAAGTTTCAGCTTAAGTGGATTTAACATTTATCTTTCTGAAAAAGAGAACAAAGGGTTGCCCTTATTTTTACATTGCAGCTGACCTGAAGATTATTTTGGCCGTTACAAAGAAGTTTCTTCTTCAGATCTCAGGCAATGAATAAGATTTCTACAAGAATAACAGGCCCCTAAGTAGTCCGCTTAAACTGAATACATAGATCACATTTCTCTGTACACGGAGACGGAAGAGTCCAAGGCCAGTTCACAAACAATTTCCAAATCGTTGGTACAGAGAGCTAGAGACAACTCATGTTTACTAGATATGGCCTTTGGAGAGATTAACCATGATGAGGGTGATCCAGGATGTGGGGAAGGAATTCACTCCTCTGAAGATCTGGGCAAGTAGGCAGCCTTGGATTAGAAGGCAGGAGTGAGGAAGGGAGAGGGAAGAGAATACTGGCAAAGGGGAATTTCAGACCCCTCTTCTGGTCTTAAGCAGAACCGTTCTGACCAAGCTACAGGAAAGTGCATTTCTCTTCCTGCTTCATGGGAACGGCAATAGGATTAACCAGGGTTAAGTAACAAACCATTGAATCCACTCAGAATCACGGAAAACTGGATTAATGCTTTACCCCTCCCTATAAAAATAATCCAGTCCAAAAGGAAGGGATGCAATTGATTCAAAGTGTATCTCTTAATTTACTTCCTATATTTTAAGAAATGCTATGTGTGAGTCTCCTTGAATGAACTTCTATTTACCTGTCCACTTCCCAAAGAAAACCAAAATCTGGCATCTTGATTTAGGGAGATGAGAAGCACATTCTTTTCTTCGCCGAGACTGTGGCCGGCTTTAAGAATACATAGAAAGCGATAGATTCTGCCACAGCTGGTCTTCTCGTCGGGAAGTCAGAAAATATATTCTGGACCACGCTATGTCAAAGTAGGGGAATCTTGATACAAGTTGAATTGAGAGCTGAGTTCTTGTGTGACAGTCAGCAAGACTTGTCTTGGCATCAGACATCATAATTATTTATTCATTTCTCCTTCCTTGTTTTTCAAATATTTATTGAGAGTTTTCTATGTGTCAGGCCTCATGCTAAATATATGAGAAATTGGCTGTCTAGGATTTTATAGGTATTTGGGAGACATAAAGGCAATTTAACAGTTTGAACAACTTGGATGATCGGGAATATGAGGAAACTCCAAAATGATAGATGATGAAGCAATATGAATTAATTTTGACAAATTAGAAAAACATTTCTTTCCTGGGAAAGTTAACTGGGGAAATCCATAGGCGTTGTCTCAAGAGTAGAAACCATACTGTTTCCAGAAAACAAACAAGGAAGAATGAACACCACTGGTAAGTTGCTGGGGAAAAGATCTATTAATGGTTTGGCCAGAAATGAAAACCGTCCATTGGGAAGCTCTCTACCAAGAGAAAGGGGTCAACTGATTAATTAAGAGGATCTATTTGAAATTGAGACGAGGTACTCTATTCTTTTTTGACCTTTTGAAACAATACATTTACAATATTGCTTATTAGAGTTGCAGCCAACTGATTCAAGTAGAACTGGGATTCTGAACAGCAAACAAAGTTCAAGTTTATATCAGATCATGCCAAAATATCTGTTTAGAATTAAAGTGTTTTCTAAAGGCAGATTATTCTTTGAGTTTGTTTTGAGGTTTCACATCTGTGTGTTTGAGAGAGGACACTAAAATAGTTTCAGAATATTATAAAAGTCTTTAATAGATTGAAAAATAGTGCCTGTAATGAGGAGATGGGTTTACACACGAAACTTCAGAGGAGTAAAAGATTTGCTTTATCGGATACCTGAAGGACAATTTGTTTTTCTTTTATTGTAAAGGATGCACTTCTTTCCATTGGCAGAGATAAATGGCTAAGTTTTTGGAAGCAGAGAGGTACTGGATACGTTGTCCCAGACCTGGTTCATGTTCGAACACCTTGCCCTGAAGCACTGAGAAAGATTCTACTTTTAGAAGTTACTCATAAAGCAACAGGATTACATCAGAGGATTGCTGCAATCTCTTCCAGTTTAGTTTCTATAATTCAATGGCATTTTTTGCATAATATCCATGGACTGATTTTATGTTGCATTTCTCTTTAAATTTTGGTTATACTTTTTGTTTTAGCCTGAAAACAAGGGCTAACATTACAAAATAAGAAAGAGTGAAATGATTAGAATAAAATCTTACCAAGAGTAGTTGTTAAATAAAGGAGATATGAGGTCCCAGGCCAGGGTTCAGATGCCACTTTGCAACTCCATAAATTTCTTAAGCTTTCTAAACTTCAGCTTCCTCATTTCTAAAATGAGCCGGTTATAAGATTTAAAGCTGAAAAGCTTAGCCCAGTGCTTAGGATTATTCGTTTATTTCTACCTGGTGCTCATTCATTTTTATTTGCCTGTCCTTTGTTTCGTCCTTATCACAATCTTTGCCTAATGCCATTGGTCTCACATAAATAAAGCATCCCCTTAAGATTCCTCCCAATCTTGAGAAGGTTTTCATACTGCCGCTGTTATCTTGAGTGTTTTGTTCACGCATAATTGGAGTTCGTTTTCAGCACAGTCATACTGTACATGATAAGCAATTCCAAGCCAAGGGTTCGGTGAGGACAAGCCATCTGGGGACACCTTAAGTCCAGACGACTTTCTAAAAGGTGCTCATCTGCACAGATAGTAGGGTTTGACATTTTATAAGCATGGATGGGCAATAAGAGCTTTGAAAAAAGAGTTGGGCATGGATGATTTATTATTCCATGTATGCACAAAATTCCATTCAACATTTTATTCTCTACTAACAGAGACTTACCTGGGGTGAGGTTGTGGCTGTGATGCCTATTTACAAAGAAAGTTAACTAGGGCTTCTATATTTGTCTAGAAAAGGTGTAGAAAGTTCAATCTTAACACCTTTCCAGGAGCCATATGGGCCTTTGAGCCCTAGAAATGGTTTCAAATAAAGTTACGGTGGGCTTGTCATTTGTGCACTTGGCAGATAAAAGCAAGAGCCAAAGCCAACAGAAGACCATTTGTATAATCAGAGATCCACCAAACTGCTCTAGCAAGAGAAGATGGCTCTAAAATCACCAGAAAACATTACCTCTTTGCTTTGACCTGGCTGTGAAAAATAGATTGGTTTTGATGTTTTAGAAAGGATTAGGTGATACCACATGTGTCCTTGTTTATAGATTAGATCCTCGGGCTTAGGCAAGGATCAGATGGTTTGCATTGTCAGTCAAGAAGTTGGTGGCAGCTAAATAGACCTGGACCCGCAAACTTGAAAGGACGGATATATTTTACTACAAGTCTTGGGGAACTTGTGTAATTTTTTTCACGGCTAGAGAGTCAACTCCCGATGAAGTACACTGGTAAACAGTAAGAAAAATCTAAATGAAAGGAATGCGATGCTTTTTGGAACTTTTTAGGAAATCTACCGACTGGCCGTTTGTGAGGGTATCTGTATTTTCTGTATTGATTAGGTCATTAGTGTCATTGGTTGTGCTTTGCAGGAATTCTTTTACTTGGCACGCTCTCTGCCCTCAAATTGCCTTGTCTTCCCAGGCAAAAAGGCTTATCACTATGAGAGATCCAAGATTTCTGTGGCTCTGCTGTGCTATGTGCCGAAGCCACAGGGACAGTGGTGAGGACAAACCCGTCCTCCTCCACTGATTCCGAATTTACCTCTGGGTCAGTTTTGAGCATTAGTATTTGGTCACTGTTATTGGATTATTGTTATTTAGGAAAAATAACTTGTATTGTTGTTTTGCAGTGTAAATGCTAACAGATAGTTATGAACTTCCTCTTGTGGTCAAAGAGCCTTGCGTGCCCATGTGATCTGTTCTTGGTTGTGGTCACAGCCGTGGCAAAATTTCTGTTGTTGTACACCTGGGGATCCTTGTCTAAGGAAAGATGATTTCATCCTTTTTTTTTTGCTTTTTTTAATTTAATGTGATTTATACTGTAACATGTAAAAGCCATATGAAAGCCAGAGATTTAATCTCATCTGGAGCTCCAGCCCAGGAACTGAGAACTGGCAGAGCAGAAGGGAATGTGGCAGGCCCTAATGAAAAAGAGATGGAAACCAACTTTCAAACTGGTACAGAGTGGGCGGAAATGTGTCTGCCTGTGTCTCAACTCTGTACCGTGGCTGTCCTTTGGGATGGGGATAGATTCTCAGCTCCCAATGTCCCCTACCTGTGGGGCACATTTTCTCTTAGTGTCCTAGAAAGACAATAGGCTTAGGTCAAGATGACCTAAGTTCGAATTCCATTTCTGCCTTTCAATGGCCTGGCCAAGTTCATTAACCATTACGAGCTTCAATTTCCTTTTTATAGTATGGGGGCAACAATACTCCCTTTATGAGTTATCGTATGTCAAATACTTGCCACCTGTAGAAATGTTATCTCCTTCCTGCTTTCTCCTACAGGGACTATTTATCCATTAAAACATTGAAACCTATAAGAAAATGTGTAATGAAATTTCACGTATATCAATACTTGTTTTGAAAATGCTGTGAAGTTATAATTAGAGCCACAAGTATTTTATCTGTCCGTGGGTTACTAAAAAAAAAAAAAAAGAATGTAAAGAAAATCATGTTGGGGGGTAGGATTCTTTTGCATTGGCTTTTATATGGTGTTAATAATATATATCACATAGTTAATGAAAAAAACAATGAAGAAGAAAAACTACAGACCATCTAAACCTGTATCTTTACTCACTGCCCAACTTAGAAGCAATGTTACGACCCAGGGACTCACTAGTTCACACTTATGTGCAAATAAATAGCTGGAGATGAGTGACTAAGGGAAAATAGTAATTGAAAAAATTAGTAAATTCATGAAAAAATGGTTTTGGAGATACCTATTCAGCAATGAGTGGCATTTAAAGGAAAGTTGCTTTTCCATTTTTTTTCTAATGGATTCACGCGGTTTGGGCTCTGTAAGTCATTTTGATGGTACTCCTCTGTGTCCATTTCCAGTTAAGGCACATTGGCTTGTCTTCAGATGTGGGTTCTAAGCGATCCTTCTGTCACAATGGGCAGAAGTGCTACGCTCGTCATTTATACTCTGCCCTCTGTCCCACAGAGGAGAACTAATGTCAGGTAGATAAACCTGTTTCCAGCCCACCTGCCAACACATATTTGTGCAATTTACTGACATTGAGGATGAAATGATCCATTTTTACTAAGGTTTCCCCTGAAATTATTTTCTGGAAAATGTCAATTAGAAGTAGCCAGCGTGAGCTTCCTCCGTTGATTGTTTGTCCTCAATCTGTTTTCTACCAGGCAGCCCCCAGACACCTGGGACACACACACTCAGTCTTCACCTGTGCTTTCCCTATGTCGGGCACAGAGGGTGACGGTTGCTTTTGGCAGATGTACAGGATCAAAGTGGCCTTTTCTCCTTCTACCCTCAGGGAATCAGTTTCTCAGATAAAGGAAGTGGTGGCCTTAACAGAAGTTTCAGCCCTGCCCTAGAAAAAGTCAAGTGTAGTATGAAAATAGACCTGACTCTTAATTATTCATCAAAGGTAGTGGCTTTGTTAAAATACTTGAACAGAGAAATTTAAGGACTGTGCTAATTAAATGTGTTTTTTTTTTAATTTGTCAATTCTATTTTATGACCTGAAGCAAACAAACAACCAAAATAATCTTATTTGTTTCTCCATTTAGCTAACCTGAAGAAATGTAAAATCTAGATATGCTGTTTATTGGTAAATACAGAATTGATATCAATATATTTTACATTATATACAGAGAGCATATTGCTCTAAATTTCTATGTCTCTCTAATTCATTATATAAATTAGCTAGCCAGGTTTACTTGGGTAAGTGGATTGTCTACAAATTTATTGTTGGGAATATATATGCCAACTCTGTGATAAATGCAAATGTATAAGGTCATCTGTATATTTGGATATACATACACACACATACATACATACATACATATATATATTATATGCATTATACATATAAATTCACAATCTGGTTATACGAGTATTATAAAAAAGCAGTCCCTATTATTGTGACATCAATGGTGGGGTGACCTGAGCTAGCTGTGTCACTACCTCATTTTCTTTCTGAATTCATTTATGTCGCTGCTAATAGACAGTATCTCATTAAGGACAGGGTTGCAGAATGGAGTCAGTGAAGAGAGAAAAGTTGTGTTTACCCCTGTTCTCTACCCATCAGCGTTGATAAAATAGCAAGATGGAAACAGAGGGTAGGAAAATTAACTTGTTGTTTCAAATGAGGAGTTAGGGACTTCTATACAGTTCAGGTTTTGATTCCATAACTCTGCTCCAGTGACCAAAGTGAACTATTCTGTCTTCTAAACATCAGTTGGTGACCTAGGGCTCATCTTTTAATGCAATTGCGCCATCCTAGTCTTTAAGTGAATCCTCTTACAGAAGGACGTAAGTGTGTGTGAGTATGTCATCTCAAAGGGAAGTTTCAGACTACGATGTTCTATCTCTATGCTACATAAGAAGGTCCGTCCCTAAAGTAGTGGTTCCCAAACCCGCACATGCATCACGATCATTGGAGGGATCATTCCAATACAGACTGCTGGTCCCTCTGATTCAGTGTCAGGTTCTGTGCCTATGGAATGAGGCCCAGGTATTTGCATTTCTGACAAGTTTCTGGTTGGGGCTGCTGCTGCCAGTCCAAACACCACAGCTTGAGAACTGTGAGCCTAAGAAATAAAACTTGTCAGAGTATAGAGTTAGCTGACTGGTGTTTCCTCATCTGAAATAGTAAAGGAATACTGTAAAATGTCAAAACAAACAAACCTCAGAATGACTTTTAATGTACTGTAATCTAAAAATTATTTTTAAAACACAGCATCTTCAAAGAAGAGGTGAGGATTGCAAATTCTATAAGTCATGAAGTGTTAGGAACCCCCGTTTTGTGTGATTATGGGAGGGTGCAAGTTTCCCTTGAGAGTGTGCCCTAAGAGCTTCCAGGGTAGGATTATAAAATCCATGGAATTAAAATAATTCATAATCTGCAAGAGTGGACATTTTAAGGGTCAACTAAAGCTGTGTAAACACTGGCGAGCACTAAAGGACTGTGAACACAAAAATGTGGAGAAAACGATTGATAGCAGCTTTAGTTATAATTGCCCTACACTGGAAACAAATGAAATGTCCTTCAAAAGGCAACTGGATAAATAATGGTGCATCCATGCAATGGAATATTACTCAGCAATGAAAAGGATCCAACTATTAATACCTGTAGCCATTTGGCTGGGTCTCAATAAATTCTGTGCTGAGTGAAAGAAGCCAATCTCAGAACATCACAGACTGTGTGATCCCACTTATACAACCTCTCAAAGTTATAAAAGTATAGTGACATAGGAGGGCAAATTAGTGATTGCCAGGTGAGGTGTGATGGTAAGGGGGGGGCATGAATTCGTTTTTTGGATGCTGTAACCATCTGTAGCTGAGTGTCGTGGTAATTATACACACTAATACATGTGTTAATTCATAGAACTACACAGCCTCCTGCAAGCCAAATTTACTATATGATATCTTTATGATCATATAAATATAGTTTTAACAAATTTAATAAAAGCAGACTAATACTATCTTTCAGTTATACCACATAACTGGATTTGCACAATTATGTAAGGTGAAAGTATCAATTTATTTAAATATATAAAACTGCTGTATCTCAAACAAAAGGTAAACAATGATCTCCATGAGAAAGTTTCTTTATAAATGTGCCCAATGTCATCTGACTGGCCTAGTCATTACCTGTGGCTGCACTAGCCCCTCTCTCCTATTTTCCCATTTGTCCTTTTTCTTAGAACTCTTCCCTGTAAGCTTTATGACTTTCAAAATGAATTTAAGGGGCAGGTCTGTTCTCATTTATATCAGCTGAAAAAGACCGACATCTCTGGAACTGTCATCCGGATCCCTTCCACGTAGACGCATTAGCCCTCAGAAATTGCTTCCGTCCTCAAAGAAATCGCCACACCTGCATCTCAGTGTGCTATTCAAGGAGGGACCTCATGACCCGTATAAGCAGTCCTTCCTCCAAATGGGGTAACAGTCTCGCATGGACCACAAAGGTCATGCAACCACTTTGTAGTAATGGGGTCTTCTTGTAGTTCATCCACTTCTCCTCACTTCTCAGTTTGAGGATTCCTACAGAATGAAGTATTGAGTATGGGTTTTTTTTTCTCATTTGTTTTTTGTATTCCAGTGGGACGTGCATGTTTCTGGCTAGGGATTGCAGAAATGATACTCTCTCACAATTAAAATATGTAGTTATTATGTGGTTTGGCATCCTTTTTGCATTAGTAGCCATGGCTGCATGGGTGGGTGTCGCATTCACTCCCCTGTGAACACACACTGAATGCATAAATCGAACAATGTAGGGAAGGCTGTGGACGGAGTGTGAGTTTTTGAGACCAACATTTGAACCATGTCGGTGCCGGTTCATCTTTTGCAGGGGACCTGTCCTTTCTGAACCTCAGGTCTCTTATGGCATTTGACGCATAATATGGTACAGGAAAACATGGTAGCCTTTATTTTTTTATAGGATAGGTTAATGTATCTGTGTTTAACTTGAATGAAATATGAGCAACTGTGGGAATTTGTGATGATCATTATCTGAATACCAATTTGTGATTTATGGAAAAAAAATGATATGAAATACAACTTCTTTTGGCTATAGTGGATGCTCTCAAGGTTCTTTCTGGTGACGTATCACTAAGTTCTGTGAGGAAATAGAGCAATTTAAATATGAGTTTAATTCTAGCACAACTTAGAGGGAACTATCCATGTATGTCTATAAAATGCAGACTCGATGCCTTTTAAGTGGCTGACTTGTGGACAGGTTCTTTCTGAAATGACCCCTCTTTGGCCCCAGGCGCTGGTGTGCTGGGCTGGATTTCAGGAGTGAGGGTACAAATGTCGCACACAGTTTGCATGGGGAGAGACAGCGAGCAGGCCAACCTCCTGCAGCTGGGAAGAGCAATTAGCAGCTTCATGAATTAGGGGCTTGTTTACACTGTTGTCCAAGATAATCATTTGTTTGTTTTAACTAAGATGCTCTATCTTCGTCAGAGGCATCAATCCTCATATTTAAATGATAAGGTCTCTGAATCTCATAAATAATGTTTGTATTTCACAGCAGGAACCTCTGTCGCTGCCCATATTTTCTCTCACTGACTCTGGTAATCAAGACCTGAGTTACATATATCTTTCAAGTTACTCTTCAAGCAGTTAAAATTATGTGATCTATTCCAGCAACTGTTTTGACACAGATCCACTTGTTAAGATATCTTTTATATACATTCCCGTGCACAGACACATCCCACAAACATTTACACACACAGATGCGAAATAAAATTTTACAAAATAAGGCATAGCCATCCATATCGAGGGTACTATACTCTTTTATCTAATTTTCACCTACTCTATTCCCATCCATTTCATTCCACTCCTTTCTGTGTTCTGTTGATTTCATTTAAAAAATCCAAGTTCCAACCCATCATTTGACTTCCTGATTTACTAACAGGTCACAACCTAAAGTTTGAAAAACATTGATTGATCTACGAAGAAATTTACTTATGATTCTATCTTCTCCCCAGAATTTGTAGAAAGGAGTGCATCCGACATTCCTGTCTTTTTTGATCTTCAGCTATGTGTGATTTTAAATCAATGATCAAAATATATCGGTCTTCCCACTGGGTAAATGTCAGTTATTAGTACCTTTTCAAGACAATAATGACATTTAGTCACTCAATTAGTACTTAGTGATGAGTCAGATAAATTATTTTGGAAATCATGGGTGTGAGTCATTACTAAGCTATATCCAGTTTTCCAGAAGGAGGACTTCATGAATAAAGTGGTCAGCGTATTCCTAGAAAATGGTTGCTGATCTGTTTCATTCTTCCTATAGACACAGTACCCAAAGTCAGTATTTTTCTGAAGCATAAGCCTTATAAACATGTTTGAATATATGATAATATTAGTATGAACAGGTAATATTTGAAATAAATGAAAAATTAGAACACTATTCCCGGTTAAGATGATTGGAAGCCATTTTATTTACCTTTTTAGAAACACTTACTTACTTCCCATTACATTCCTGGTGGTTTCTAGAGACCCTGAGAGAAGCAAGTCATATCAAAGTCCCCGTCACTGGGGAATGTAGAGTGTAGCCTGCCTCTCAGATAACCTCAGAATTCTATGGTAAGTGCTGAAATGGAAGTGCCCTGCCGGGGCTCAGTGTGAGCCCAGAGCTAGAATAAACCATGGGAGTGGGGAGAGAGCCAGGGATTTGTTGGGAAAGATGTGACTTTGGAATCTCACCTCGTTGATCAAAAGCAGTGACCCCTCCCATGTTGTAAAATGAGTTTCTCCAAAGGCTCATGTTCCTTTGGAGCATGGAGGTTGGCTGCAGTGTGGTCCTTACTGATGGTGGGACTTCCCACCTTGGACCAACAGCACCAGACTATTCAGGGACGGCTTAGTCAGGACATACATGCGTACCCGATGACGCCTGTGTGCGTAAAGACCCGTGTAAGTTCTTGTAATAAAAACATCAGAGAGCTGTTTTGTGACAAGTGTCACAGGTGTGCATTGCACCATCTGCTGGCACAGGGAGAGCATGAGACATGCCAAAGGCCAGATCAGACAAGCCTTTCTGCCCTCCGACAAGCCCCGGCAAGCCTTTCCAGCCTCCTTCTCGGGGATCTCAGGTTATAAATGTTGACTCCCCTCCCCTTTTGACCAGATTCAATGATAGAGGTGGTTAAATAAATCACTGTAAACTATCACTTCTAAATTATTGAAGATTCTTTTCAATGTTTACAATTAGATAGTTCTTTTTAGTTCCTCCAGGGGGACACAGGCGACTTGGTGCAGTCACGCACTGAGCAATGAGAAAGAAGCCATCTATAAACACAGGGGGGCCCAGCCACCAGAGGACCCGTTCGTTGCTCTGTCACATCTGGGTTTGTTCTTGGCTCCTGCCTCGGTCATTGGTCCGAACCTTCCAGATACGAGCCATCTGAACTCGGCTTCTGTGCCGCCCCCCTGCACACACACCCTACGTGCACATCCCCACTGTCACCTCACTCCTTTGCCCCTTCCAACCATGCTTGCCACTAGCTGTAGCTTGTGAAAAGGTCACCTCCTTTCTGATCTTTTCTGTCCCACCCCTGGAGGAGGGTCTGGAAAGAGAGAGCCATACCTGTGCTCTCAGGCAGGGTGAGAGGGAGGTTACTCCCAGCTCTTCAGTGTGTGTAACAACAGGCTAAGATCATGAAAAGCTTCATTCTTAATGTTCACTTCTTGCTGTGTCATGGTCAGACTCAAATGGAGGATTACTAACTCTCAACTGAGGACTTGGAGTCAATGCTTTCTTTCTTATTTGGAGGATGCCACTCTCCTTGTTGGATGGCAGGGAATTTTCTGGGAATTGTGAATGATCTATTCTAACTTTTTCCCTTGCAAACGAGTGAGCTACCCTATGGGGATTCACTTGGAATTCACTGTTGAACGTACTTACTGAAAAACAGAGAAGCTAAGTCCTTGGAAAGCTGAGTAACTCTTCATTTTTTGCAGATCGTACATTTTTCAAAGGCAGGTGCGGGACCACGCCTCTCTCTGTACCTCTCACGATTCCCAGCAGAATGCCTTGCTCCTGGTAGGTCCCGAGTACATCACTGTTTACTCACTCCACTGGCACGAGCAAGGCCTGATCACACACGTGATCCCACGCACAGGGACTGTCTGCGCAGTGAAAGCCGGGCCCTCTAAGAGTCCAACTGTTTTGCTTTGACTAATTTAAATACGACTCTTCTCAGCCTTGTAAAACATCAAATACCAAATACAATTAGTATTCTCTTATTGATTCATTGTCGTGGTATGAAAATCAGCCATTGAGCCGTGCTCACGAGAATGATAATCCATACTGTTAAAACTTCACCTCTCCCCCACCCCCCGCAGGCCCGTCTGCAAAGGGAGGGGTGAACGAGGGAGCATAAGGAGGGAAATGGAAACAGCAACTGTGAGTCCTTGCTGGTGTCCTCGCTGGTGAAGTTCACAGAATACTGCTCAGCACGTAGGAGCACGAGGGAAGTGTTAGTTGCTGTTAAAATTGTTTAGGCTGCTCCTTTGGTAGAATATTTGAAGTGTTAATGCATATGCTCTGCATGGAATAGCAAGAAAGATCAGAATACTTACGAATCTCTTAGGGCCAGTGATAAAATTTAAAAAAGAGTATTCAATTCTAACTAATCTTATCATGCCCGGCCTCTTCCCTGGAAGAACAGCGTAGGTAAATAACAATGATACATATTTCTTGGGGTAAAATTGAGGCATGGTAGGTGCCTTTTAAGTTGTGTGATCTTGGGCAAGTTTCTTGGCCACGCTGAGTCTCAGTTATCCCTTCTGTACAATGGAAACAGTGACCTCTAACTATTAGTAGTTGTGCTGGAGTAAATGAGATAATTTTATAAACTGCTCACCATTTTATAGGCTTTAACTAATATGTTATCATGATATCTTGAATACCTACTAGGTACCAGGCATGGTGTTACCTGCAGATAGTTTTGAAATTACATTTGAGAATGTAACTTTCAGAGGTACCTCTACGAAGACATACATTACATTTGAGGTTAGAGGATTACATAACCCTAAAGTGGCCAGTGAGAGTGGGAGATGAACAGCAGGACCAGATTTCATATAGAGGTGAGGATTTACAACATTGGGAAAAATCGTAGATTTTTTTTTTTATCTGATTTACTCTGCGGTCCCATAAGAACCAGTAACTCAGAAACGTGGAATGGCATACAAGTGCATATTGAATGTACAAGTGTTGATACCTTCATAAATATTACAAGATTTGGATAAGTAATGAGGTATCAGGGGCCAAAGAAGGTGGTGTAGAGGAACTAGTAAGGGTTTTATGCCCAGCAGTGATATTTAACCTGGCTTTTATTACCAACACAGTGCATTTTCAACCTTCCAAAGGGGATGTCCTGAGACGGCCCAGGTAGGGTTCTGGAAAGCAGGTTCTAAGATAGGTTTAGTGTGCAGGATGCTTACTAAGAAGCATTCTTGGTACCAACACCATGATGAGCAGGGAAGGGAGCAGGAGTGGGCAGAGGGAGACCAGATTCAGTTCTGGCCACAGGAGGAGAGCAGCTTTGGCCAACCCTGTGGGGTGCTCTGTGGCTGGAATGGCCTCCAAGTGGGTGGCTGAGGTTGAAATGGCATGGCCTTCCACTCCCATGTCCACCAGTTACTGGACACAGGCTGCCCTCGGAGAGAGCGCCGCCCTGCAGACTCAGCTCTCTGCAGCTGAAATAATTCCTCAAGAGACAACAGTCCTCCCTTGAAGAGGCGTCTGTGTCTTCCAGAAAGGTAAAAAACTTAACACCACGAAGCCCTAGGCAGGGGTAGTCAACCCATGGCCTGCGGGCCACATGCGACCCAGGATGGCTAGGAATGCAGCCCAACACAAAATCGTAAGATTTTGTGAGATTTTTTGGTTTCTGTTTTGTTAGTGTTTTTGTATTTAATATGTGGCCCAAGACAACTCTTCTTCTTCCAGTGTGGCCCAGAGACGCCAAAAGGTTGGACACCCCTGCTAGGACATGATGCATCTTGTTGCTGAGGCCTGTGTTGAATAAAAATTGCCTTGCGTCACTCCGAGGGAAAAAAGCCATAAGGACACATGGGTCGGGTTTTGTCATTGTTGTTTTTTTTCAAAGAAGCTGTGGCATGTAAGAGGTTTTCAAACCTCTCACATTCTCCGTAGAAACGATAGTCAATTGCCTACAAATCAGTGTCTCCCATCCGGACTGAGGCCCAGTTTGAGGGCCTAGTCTTTGCATCTGAAGATTATTTTAATCCCAGAGAAAATATTATACATTCATCTTTTAGTATGGAAAATTTCAAAACATGCACAGATGCAGACGATTGAGTAACAAACCCCCGGGTATACATCCTGTGGAGTCAACACTTTGCCCTTCTCATTCCGGAGGAGGTTTAATAGCATAAAATGGCGCCTCCCGTGGTGACCCGAGGCAGATCTGGACGTGTGTGTCCTCAGAGTTAGGTGAGATTTCACAATGTTTGAAGTCAGAAACGCCTCTTCACGGTGCTGACGCGGGTGCCGTAGAATCTGTGAGAGCCGTGGCTCTGGGAATGGGTGTACCTCCCCCCACGGACCTGTGGAGCCATGCCCAGCCGTCCACTCACATTTCCACTGTCCTGGCTCCGTAACGCAGCCATGCAAATTGGATTTGAACCTGGAATGTGTGCTGATACCCGAGGCTGTTTCCATCTTTCGTGGCACCCAAGAAGGCCACGCTGTGAGTCACAGGCCAAGAAAGGGTCAGGGCATTTACTTCATTTTTGCACTGATAATAATGTCGAGGGGCCTCCTGGACATTGGCAGATGTGGAAGTGACCTGCCGCCTTCCTGTGCTCTTGGAAAGTTTTCAGCCTAGGATAAAACAAAAATCAAAATTTCTATTTAGATATGGAATGTCTTAGGGAACTTCTACAAAGACTATCTGAAGCGATGCTGGGGATGTTAATAGAACCCTCCCTGTGAGTTGAACATCTGAACCATTTCTGAGTCCTTTGCAAGTTCGAGTCCCCAGGTGGGATTGCCAAAGCGGTTAGGTTGACATCCCAGCTCCGGGAGGCTTTGCTGGGCTCTGTCCTGAGGAGAACAGTTGTGGCATGCCTAGCAGTGAATCAGCAGTCCCTGTCACCCCTGTCACTCAAGCAGGAATTTGTTGGTTGTTTGGCTTCAGAGCAGGTGGCAGTGGGGGTTGTGGCAGTTGCATTTCCTCTTTGAGGTGGGGGCTCAGCTGTTTCCTTGGTCACAGGCCCCCGGTAAGTGCCTGGAGGAGGCAGGAGGCCAAGAATACAGCTGAGACTTGAGCTGCAGCCAACTCCCAGCAGCTGCTACTCTGTTCTCAGAGCTGGAACCAACTCCCGGCTGCGGTGTGGCCTGATCTGGCATTTGAGGAGGGGCCTGGGAGGACTGTCACTTGTGCATTCTGAGTGACTTAACCCACCTGCTCTTTGTGTGTGTGGGCGGGGGGAGCTTAATTTAAGTGACACTTCTTTGACATTTATGTTACATGAAAAATTTTAGGTCAGTGAAAACAGCATTAGACTTTCACTGTTTAGGGATCCAATGAATTTGAAGATCTTAAAGGAATTAGTTTAAGAGATAAAGGTAAGGCTACCATCCTAAACCAGAATGTGTGAGTTTGTGAGTTTAATATAAGCGTGCATGTTTTGGTTTACATGTATGTCTGTGTACATATGTACAAAAGTAGCTTGGATAGAGTATTGGACTAGAAGCAAGAAAAACTGCATTAGAGTTGTCCTATGGCCTGTAAAACATAGATAGCTCTGTGATTGATTTTGGACGTCATCATTGCGCTCAGCCTGAGTTTGTTTTCTTCCTTTCTTTCTCTCTTTCTTTCTTTCTTTCTTTCTTTCTTTCTTTCTTTCTTTCTTTCTTTCTTTCTTTCTTTCTTTCCTCTCTCTCTCTCTTTCTTTCTTTCTTTTTTGCTTGCTTGCTTGCTTGCTTGCTTTCTTTCTTTCTTCCATATGCTAACTGAAAACCATACATTTCTCAGACCAGATTATGAGAGTTTGTTTTTTTTGGAGAAGTAAAGAAGTTAAAGTCAGTGGAAAGGGCTGGGCAAAATGCTATTCATGGATACCCTAAAAAAATCGACACAATCAAAATATGTGCTTAGATACATAGACACACATCTGTGCATCTATTCCTACATAGCACTAGTTCATAGGTCTTTTAAAATGGCTTACCATACTGTTGTTTTCTGTATGTAAACATTGGGAGGTAAGAGATCATTTTAAACATTCAGGATTCTGTCCTTCCGTCTACTTGAGAAACAAACAAAACAAATTCTCTGGGTAAACATTGAGCAGGTCCATGACTCTGCCCTCTTATATAAGAACACTGCTGTTGGGGAAGAGCCATGGAATGAACTCCACCCAATTTTTAAACAGTGCACCTTTCCCCTCAAGTCTGGGTCCTCTTAGAGAGCGGGGCTGTATTCTGATCACCTTGGTATACCTGTTGCCTCCAAGGAACTTGTGAAGTGTATATAGAACAAAGGAAACATATTCAATTTGTCCAGGTCATTACAGTTTTGAAAGGGAAAACGATGGTGTACCTTGTGGCTTTAAACATACCCAGATCATTGTGCATGGTGGAACCGCTCAGCCGTCCCTCCATCTTCTCAGACCCTTCATGCTGACCTTGCCCTACAAAGCACAGGGGCTGCAGGCAGGAGCTGTTGAAAAGCTGCAAACCTACATGGGGCTTCCCAGTATGAAGGAGCAGTAGGTAGTATCTATGAAGAATGCTATAAATTATTACAGATATCACGTATGTACCCTTCCCTGAATCCATACCTACTACCAAGAAGGGAATCACATTTCTTGTAATGAAGTTGTAGGTTCTCCCCACAAACTGTTCATTTTCCCTGAAACTCTTGTGTTGATTCCCTATAGAGAGAAGTAAGCGTAGAACACAATATTCAGGTTGGTGTCTCCATGAAAAATGCCTTTCAATTCCTAAGAAATTTTAGCCCAGTCTGTTTTATCATTATGAGTCGCTTTTGATGTTTATTCCAACCATAAAACAAGTGTATTACATGATAATTTAAATAGTTATATGACTAGTCTTGAGATTGTTTTGGCATTATAAAATAGTACTTTTAAAAATTTGTATTAAGTAATTTGACTTGTGTGCAAGGTGCTTTTGCTTTATCTTTGACATTTATTTAAAACACGCCTTTTCGCAGACTTAATTCCTTTCACTGCACATGTGATTAGTTGTACTGATTCTTTATTTTGGGTTTATTAACAATTCCTTGCCTTGTCTTTCATGTTTTCTGATTAAAAGGGTAATTACATTGGAATCACAAACATGTTTCACAGGGCAGTTAACACTGCACATAGCCAATTTGAATTCATCCATTACTTTTTGGTGTCTTCTCTATGTTTACTTTGAAGATTTAGGAACACTAAGGTAGACATGCACCCTCAGACACCCCCTGTGGTTCCATGGCGTGGATGGCCATTGGCATGCCTTTATTATTTATGGATGGGCGTGTGGTGATGGCTACCCTGGCTCATTTCAAAGTGTTATGGTTAAAGTTCAAGTCCTGGGACCAGTCTGTCAGAATTTGACCTCTGATCCCACCCTTTCCTAGAGTGAAACATTGACTAGGATACTACATATCTCTGACTCAGTTTCCTCCACTCTAAATGGGGACATTTACGGGTTAATCCGTTTATCTTCTATTTTTTAATCAACATAAAGTCAGGCACAGAGTGACTACTGGATGCACTGGAATTGTTTTTAAATTGGCTTTGTTTACATTAGCATTTACCTTTATTTTTATGTAAAGTCTCGACTTGTATTATAGTAAAAGTAGTTTTATTTAGCAATGTGATTTATGGCAGTGCTAATGATAACGAGGAAGTAATTGCTGGTTTGGAAGTGAGACCTCAGCAGTTTTGTCTTCTGAGTCGGCACTGCAATCTCATGACTTGTTAAATTTCTATATTAATTCATCACATAAGTGCTTCATCGAATCATTACTGAACACCAATGGGTTTCATAAAATAAAAATAAGGATAGCCCCTGTTTTTAAATAATTTATGGGACAGGTAAGAAATGTACAGATTCTTCCTGAAGAAGTGACGGTCTTTTTTGCAATGACTACTGGAAGCTGGGCTTCTATTGGTAGCTCTGTTTACTTCTGATGCAGTTTGGTACTGGACTGAAAAGGAAAAATAAAGAAAAATGCAATTTAAGATTCTTTACAGTTAATTAAAGGAAAATGTAATTTCATCTGAATTGGGAAATTATAATGCACTAAAACTGAATTCATAATGAAATTTTGAATGGCACTGATACAGCCCCACTCCCAAATAACATACTCTGGAAGCTAGCAATGAAGCAGGCAGTCTGAAAGCATCCTCACTCTTGAATAGGCCTCTATTTTAAAAAGGCAGACCTTTACGTGTTGGGATTATGGCAGTTGGGGCCCACTACTCATGACTGGACATCTCTGACTTTGCTTTTACCCATTTTAGGCCAGGAGTGGACCTAAACATACACGTGTGTTCATTTTTGCAGGAGCATCATCTCTACCAGAAAAATAAAAGAAAAAAAAAAAAGGGAGCCTAAAATCCTTTTTGGGGAGAAAGTTATATGTATTACTTCTAATAAATATTGTACTTATTGTGTCTTTAATAAATGTATTATATATTCCAGGAGACAGGGGGGAGGAGAGATTGTGTACCTATAGAGAGCTTATATTAAGACGGTTAGAGACCACACTCTATATTGGCCACGGTGAAGTAACATCAATAGCTTATTAGTGTTGGTCAGAAGACAAATTTTTGCTCCCATGTTTATTTCAAGAAAGGACTGCAATTATCTTTTGAAATCTACCAAGAGACCTACCCCCCAAATTCAGTTGTGATGTTTTAAGGAAAAAAGAAAATCAACAAACAGAATAAATTTACTCCAGATTTGCATATATGACTTAAAAAAATAAAATATGTGAAAATGCTGCATCATCACACCTTTGAAGAGAAAGCTTTCTCAAGTCTCTAACCGGCTGTGAATAATGTTGCCAGGATCCAAAACTTGCCAGGAAGACCAGACCACTCAACCAGGCAGTGGGAGCGTAGAGAGAGGCAGGTGATAAGGTCGGTCTGGCTTATAACCAAAGCAGTTATTTAAACAAAAAAAAAAAAACAAACAAAATCTCCCCAAATTGGCTGACAAAATTCACACATGAATGATACAGTGGGCAGGGAGCATTTATACGGGAAGCATTTTTTTTCCGTTTTTTTAGAGTCCTCTTAAGTTTGGCATATTGGCAAACCCAGCCCTGTGGATCACCAGCTGAAGGCAGAAATGGCCTTGTTTTCTGTTCCTGTGTGATTCTCCCCACACTCCTGCTGGAGCCTCTGAAGCTCAGAAAAACTGTGGCCTCACCTGGAATTGGCATCGGGAGCATGCCCAAGGCCCCTTAGGAATAAGCAGGCCACCAAGTTCTCAGCAGGGAGCCAGCATGACCAGAACTGAACACCACTGCCAGATTATAAAGTTAGTTTTACACACAGATGATATTGAAGACCTGGGGTCACATAAATTACACACACATTTCTCTCTACATAGATAGATAGATAGACATACATATCTATGTCTATGTCTATATCTATATCTATGTCTATATCTCCATGTCTTAATTCTTCATATTTAAATTGCAATGCTAACAATATTTTGTGAGGCTAAAAGTAGTCATTCATGCTAGCATGCTTAGAGTTCTTTGGTACTTAGAGATTCCGATTACTTTTCTTGTCATCACTTACATGTTCTTTACTTTCCTTATATCTTCTTTATTTCTTTTCCAGTGAAAATGTGTATCCTTTGAAGTATAGAACACATTTTCGTAAACACTGTACTTTAATAAATGCAGAGAAATGCTATTCCTAATATACTATTTATCTATAATGATGAATAATCCTGTCTCTGTTTAGATGCTAGTAATAATGAATGAATGATTTCTTTTTGTTTTTCTAGTTTTAAATCTATTTGTGAAAATTCAGTTGTGTTGCAGACTTCACCATGAACTTCTTCTAATACAACATGTTCCACTTTCATATGTTAATTTTTCCAGGTTTGTCATCGTTGTTGTAGTTTTGTTCTTGTTTTGACAGTTGAGCTGACCAGCCTGCTTCCTGCCCTTTCTTCCTGACTTCTTTCCTTTCTTTCTTCCTAAATTGTCATGATGAGTATGACTTTATCTCACTGTATAAGTTTTCCCCATGTTTACACCTTGAACTTAGAATTTATTAAGGAGACCATATTCAACCAAAGATCCCACTTCTGAGCATGTCTTGCTATATGTTATGAATTAACTACTGACTTCTTTCTTATCTATGTTTAAAATTTTGAAAGTACCACAAATAAGCTAGCAACTCAAAAGCTGACTGCTGCATATTACATAAGCTTAACAGATATTGCATCAATCTGATTCTTTCCCAGATAACTGCAGCCTGGCCATTTCCATGCCTGTAGCCTGAGTTACACTCTTGCAAACAACTGCATTCACTTGTGTTTCCACTCTTGGGTATAACGCCAGATTCCAAGACTCTATCCAGGGGTCAGGTTTCCCTCCTTGGTTGCAGGATTACTCCATTGCATTTAATTTTTAAGTGCGATGTTGCGCATTTGACACATCAAAGCAGGTGCATTATCTTCCTATCTTCCTTCTGGCAATGTCAGTTTGTGCTGGGCCACCTGCAGTTTTCTCTTTTGTGAAGTCTCTGCAAAGCAAAGTGCTTCAAGACTATTTTGTTCTAATCACACCACGCATATGCAAAGCTGTAGCCACTCCCAGGTCTTTAGTTTAGGCATTATGGAATCCATGAATCAAATGACCCCAAGTCTTCAGCTTCACCATCAGGAACCCCAGGGAATTCTTGCACACACTGTAGTAATCCCTTCCCTTCTGCTGTGATGGGACCATTCAGCCTTGGAATCACAGGCCAACATTTCCCATCACTGAAGTCGAGACTGGCCATGAGTCCCCTGAATTGGCTTAACAGTTTCTTTCAGTCCTTCATACGGAATGGTTTGAGAACATGCTTTCTCCCTTTCTTCAGCGCCTGGTAGCTCTAGCAGGCTTTAAGGACTCACAGAGCTTACACCAGCTCATACTACTATAAGATTATCAAAATGAATTTAATATTTAAAAATATAGAAAATTACAAAAAAACAAATGTCCATTTTCTTTGACCTGGCTTTCTCCGGATTAAAGGGTTTTGTTGGAAGCTTGGAATAGGAAGCACCCAAATAGGAGAGCCCGTCAAAGCAGAAGGCATTCACCTAAAAAATGCTTGTAGTCTTTTTTTTTTAATAGTGAAATCTTTTTGTTTTAGCCATTCAGCAATTCTATGTCTTTTGATTAGAAAATTTAATCCATTTACATTTAAAGTAATTATTGACAACTGAGGACTTACTATTAGCATCTTGGAGTTTTTTCCCCATTACATTTATTTATTTATTATTTTTTAATTGATTGAATTTGTTTGTAGGTTTCCATGAAACTAACTCTTTTACTGCCCCTTCAAGTGAGAATGATTGTTTGTTTGTTTTAATGGCGTTTTCCATGAGGCCAGGGATGAAGTGCGCACATCATTATACCTGGCCAACCTTTTGAGGTAGAGGATAGTCAGTGACTCCAGTTCTGACACTGAGTGGGGGCAGGGCAGCCAACTTGAAACTGCAGCCTCTCCCCTTTCAAAGGACCATCTATGGGCTGCTCATTTTAGGCCATTTTCCAAGCAGGGCATCGGGGGTCCAATCAGCACCAGCACAGATGGCCCTGACCTGGAGTAGTCATGCCCAACTTCTACTCCAGGCACACGCAAATTCATATGCCTTACATAGGAAATTGCCTTCTTGCTGAGCTCTGGACACTGCAAACACAGATTCCACTCCACCAATATGTTTTAAGGTTCTTGAAAATGTTTCCCTCCCAAGAACGTATCCATTTCTCCTCGTAGCACACTCGTTCTGCTGTGTGATAGCACCACCAGTAGTCTGAGATAGACTGGCCCAAGTGCCCTCTGTCCAGAGAGTTTGGAGTCTAGTGCCCACCGTGGTCATCAAGAGCATTTTCGTAGACCATAGATATGTAAAGCAGGATCCAAACACAGAGCAAACATTGATGGCTTAGAAATAAAGGCTTAGAGACCTTGTCTTATGTATTAGCTTTTGTTTACTATACAGGGGTTCTACCTGACTCTCTGTAAGCTCTCTCTGCAGACATACAGCTCCTTCCCTTCTCTGGTTGTGCTTCCCCCTCCCTGCCCCAAAAAAGAGGCATCATATGAAACACTTTCACAAACCCTTTGTTCATCACTTGCAGTCCAGAGCACAGATGCTTGGCTGGCAGTGCATTCGCACAGCCTGTGGTGGTTTTATTGTTGCTTCCTCTCCAACATCTACCCTTTAAGGAGGATTTGTAGTGATTTAATTGTGGTGAGAAACAATTCCAACACAATATTGCTCCCCATTAGAGCAAACAAACACGCCAACGTCAAACGAATTCATCACTCCTATATTTCAAGCGCATCTTCTTTCAGGAAGTCTGAGGATAGTAGGAATTATTTATTGGGCACTTTTGTTCTTCTCTAGCAAATGTGGGGATCTCAGCATAGTGGCTTTTGCATTTTCATGATTGCATTTGCAGAGTGTCGATCTGTAATTTTGTGTTGCACTTTATTAGGCAGCGAAGAGAATGAGGGAAAACAGAACGGGGGAAACTTTCAGGTGAGCAGTGTTGTATATTGTTTGTACCGATGCTTTAGTCCTCTGATTGCTTTGATTTCTTTGTCTGTTGAATTCTCTAGTTAGATCAGTAGCTCCTTTAGGGCGAGCACCATCATTTTTTCTATCCAGGAGGCCACAAAATGTTCCACACAGTAGGTCCTCAATAAGTAAGCTTCAGCTCTCTCTCTCACTCCAAATGGAAAGGCCCACTGTCACAGAGCTCAGCCAGGCCCAAACCTTCTTGGGATCCATACCACAGTGCTAGAGTGAGCATGTCGAGAAGGATGTCCGACATCCGGAAGCATGTCGTAGTTTTGCTCTTTCAATGGCTGTGGGGTGCGTGGTTTACTTTCACCCTTGCCGCATTGGTTAATAGGTCTCTGAGTCATTAGATGCCTTGGCTTTTCGGTGGAAACAGCAGAATCACAGTTAAGTCACCCAGCCATCACTGATGAGTACTCAGCTAGTCTGGAGCCTCCTCTTGTTCACTGAGTCAACAGATGCCGCTATGTACCAGGCACTGTTCTCAACGCTGGGGATAACACGGAGGTATATTCAACAGGCAAAAATCTCAGTGATTGTGTAGCTTCTAAAATAGTGGGAGGAAAGAGAATTTTACTACTTGGTTGAAATTTTAAGCCTTGCAAAAGAATGACTCATCTGCATTGCTAAGACCTGGGATCCAGTGATTGAAGGAGCCGACAGCCAGCCGACTTAACACTAAAGAGACAGGACAAGCAAGCAGCTTGCTTGTCGCCTTCCCCACTGTAAGCTAGTAATGAATGGTTCGGTGGATATGAGAATAAAATGTAAAAATCTATGCACAACAGTCCAAAATGACATGCGTCCTAGTAAACACTCACTGAAAACATTGATTAGAGTGACTGTCGAATCCTGAAGAAGTAGCAACGTCACTATGTTAACACACGATGGTAGCTCAGAGCTACCCTCCGAAGGAGAAACGCCCTTTGCTCCCGGTCCCTGAAATTCCACATGCTGCACTTGGGATGGCAGCATATACCCATTTCTGCTCAATTTCCCTTTCCCAACTCTCTCTCCCTCTGGGAACACGCCTCCTGTAATCATAGAACCTTTAGACCCACATTTCGGCTTTTTATTTGGGGGAAGTGCCCTCTGATTCCATTGCTTCCCTGGAAAACCTTTCATTCTTCCACTGCCAGGGGGCAGGTGGGGAGCAGAGCTGAGGTCACGGGTGGGTAATTTAAACTTCCATGTTGATGCCTTTTGATTTGGTTCAGTAACCCTTGCTAATAATAATTCTGAAAAGGTAATGTGGAAGCCTGAAATATTCGTATGCTGTGGCACCAAATACTAAGCCCTGACATAGGAGCGAACAAAGGCATCATAGCAAGGGAACCCTCTCATTTCCGTAATATCACACAGGGGGAGGAAAACATCAATGTTATCACCATTTCAAAGACCTGACAGAATAATAATTCATCAATTTATCTCCGCTTTGTTCATTTCACCCAAGTGTTTCTTCCTTTCCTTTTTTCGGTGGGAAAGGTCGGAATGACTCAAACGGTGAGCTCCCATTCTCACACCTGTAACAGCACCATGCTTATCACGTTTGTTAAGTTTCACTGTTTTTGACATGTCAGATGCTGCTTTCACTTCTTGTCGGAGTGAAGGAGAAACGAGTTCACGCCAGAATAAATGAATAATGTCTATTCACTTATTCTCTAAACATAAATGTTTATGCTGAATAAAGTGAACGCCCCCCCTTTTGAAGTGCCTTGTCTCCTCGTGATGATTTTTTATAATTTTTAAGCCTTTAAGCCAGAGTTAAAAGTATACATTTTTGTGATAAATCCTTCTTCCATTACAAGGTGTGGCCAATATAAGTAACTGAAAATAAATAATGGATTGCATTTTTGGTGTTCAGGTCAAGAGGAAATTTTAAAATATTGTTTGAACTGAACCAAAGCGAACCGAATTTAGCATGTATCATTTCAGTTGACCGTCCCTTAAAATAGTGTTGCTTGTCATAGGAGGCCCTAGTACAGTGGTATTCAAGGGAGTATTTGCAATCAGTATGCATCTCCCTGGGATTCCTGGAAGAGCTGACTATTTAGAAACATTTCTGTTTCAACGACATTATGTGGTATTATTATTAATAAGATGCCTGCAGTGTTATTTACGTTCCTGGAAATTTTCTTCTAGTTATAGCTAGAATGATAAGACAACTCTCCGTGTCTGACATCCTGGCATTTTGCTTGAGGACTGAGGGGAAATGCGTTTCTAAATGTATTCTGGCATCAGTATAGGTTCTAATTATTCCACATTAAAAAAACTTAATGCCTTTCTGCAAACCCTGGGTACACTTAATCTGGGGATCATGCAGGAATGCGATTTCCTATGTGGCCTCTGGAAAGGTGGGGTGCCAGAGGTCCTAGAAGTAGAAGAAGGAAATTGGACAGACAGCTAGCAGACACCTACCTATAGGTCATTCTGATGGTTATAGCTTATGGGCTTTTAGGATTTTTCACAAAGACTGAGCATAATGTCTAGAAACCCAAATGTGTCCATGTGATTTTAAAGATACAATCAGAGGAGAAACGTACCTCAGAAGCTATGTTTATGCAGTTTCTCTTGCTGGCTCATGAAAGAGGAAAGATAGTGGTCCAATGAAAAACAATGTGTGGGGCTCTCTTGAAATATTCTGGAAATTAATTGCTTAGATTAGATGAGCCTGGTCAAATTCCTAATAGAGCTGTCCGTAAGGGAATGCAGTGTATTAAAAAGAGCTCTGACCCCCTGTCAAAATGAAAAGGTTTTTGGTCCAGCTCTGTCACTGCATGGTTGTGGGTCTGTCACTGGGTTTAACGCTGACATTATTTCAAGGTTCTTTGCAAAGCTATGATTCTCTGTGTACTTATGCCCCCCCACCTTTTTTAAGCTTGCACCAGTCTGAAGATTGATGACTCTGCCCTGTGTATGGATAAATCATGCCTCATTTTAATAGAATGAGGTAGGAAATATAAAGGAGTGATCAGCCTGCATAGGTTGTGAAAGTTGAGGCCATTTAAAAATGCTGGAACTGGTCCTAGATGGTATGGCTCAGTGGATAGAGCACCAGGCTGTGAACTGAATGGTTGCTGGTTCAATTCGCGGTCAGGGAACATGCCTGGGTTGTAGGCTGTGTCCCCAGTTCGGGACATGTAAGAGGCAACCAATTGATGTTTCTCTTGCACATCAATGTTTCTCTCCCTCACTTTCTCTCTCCCTCATCTTCTCTCTAAAGATAAATAAAAATAAAAATCTTTAAAAATCCTGAGACTAGTCCTAGGGATCACACCGCGGAACCAAAACCATCCTCAATGCTATCTCAGATTATTTGACTTATTTTCTACCATGATAGCAGAGCCATTGGCCCTGTTCTCTGTGGCATGGATTTTATTGCAGATTCTCCTTATCTACAATAAAAAATTATGCAGAATAACAGGCAATGATGGGACAGAGCTGCTGATCAGCTGCTCTGCTACATCCAGCTTTCTCACCCAGATTCTTGGTATCTTGCTGTTTTTATTGCAGCAAGATCGTGCCCAGAGTAAGCTCTGGGCATCAAAATTGATAGTGTTGTCTTTTCCAGTTAGAAATGGTGGCTGTTACTCTTTGTGGATTAGAACATGTTGGCCATGCACACGTGGGCCCTGGTAGAGGTGCATTGGAAGGTTCTCTGAACGTCACATGCTGCCCTTTTATTCTTGCAGTGTCCACGGTGGATGATCAAATAGCAAAACTTATCTTGCCAGAGTAGAGACTGCTCAGATGATGATGAGATTACTGAAGTCCCATTTATTACCTATTAGAGCCAAGTACAAACCTGGGCAGGGTAATACACACAACTTGTCTTAACATGCATGTACTATCAACATGTCAGGGAAATTTTTAAAAATAGTACTATCATTTCTACCTTTGATCTGTTTGTGTGCATATTGATTTGTTTACTCTTGATTTATATTCAGGAAGAAAAAGTGCTTTTATTTAGCTGTTTATTGTGATCAAATATACATAATATGCTGTTTATCATCTTAACCATTCAAAATTGTACAATTCAGTGGCATTGCTTAGATTCACAGTGTATCTACTACTTGTTTTAATCATCCCAACAAAAACTTTGTACCAGTTAAACAATAATGACTTTCTTTCCTACCTCCAGCTTCCAGTACCTCTATTTTACTTTCTATCTTTAGGAATTTGCTTGTTCTAGGCACCTCATGTAAGTGGACTTATGTAATATTTGTTCTTCTGTTTCTGGATTATGTTACTAAGCATAACGTTTTCAAAGTCCATCCATATTGTAGCATGTGTCACAATTTCATTCCATTTTTATGGCTTAATAATATTCCATTGTATGTATATACCATGTTTTGTTTATCCATTCATCTGCTGATGGACACTTGGGTAGTCTTCACCTTTTGGTCATTACGAACAATGCTGCTATAAACATTAATAATACAAACATCTGTGTGAATGCTTTCATTATTTTGGATATATATTTAAGAGTGAAATTACTGGGTCATATGATAGTTCTGTGTTTAAAAATGTAAGTTCTTTCTTCCCCCTGTTTCTAACTCCTGTAGCAACACCAAGCAAGGCCAACGTCTCCTGATCTGAATATGCTTTACGTATTTGAAAATAGCTATTCTTGTCCTTCCTAACCCTTCTTTTGTCCAAGCTGAAAGTGATATAACTTTTGAGTGGGAACCCAACTGTAAGATCTTATATGAACCCTTTCTATACTTTACTTCATTACCTTCATCAATTAGTTCATTCTTTGGGGATATCCAAATATTTATTCTGGGATCCAATTCATTAGATACTGCTCCCAAGTTGATGACTTCCTGCCTTTGAAATACAGTGAGAAAACACTTAAGAATCCTAAAAGCAGAAATCATCTTAACTTTCTAGTTCATGAATAATCAAAAAGAGGATGGTGAAGACAAAATTATTCAGTCCATTTTTTTAATTTCTCATGTGGATCCATTAGAAGTGTTTACATTTTTATTTTATTAATCTTTAGGGAAGAATTATTTTTGAGAGTATATGAGTTGACCTGAATATTATATCACAATGTAGAACATCCTTGCATGTAGTAGAGGTTCGATAAAGACTCTTTATAAGGATGGAAACATTGGCCTTTTTCTCCTGCAGATGTTCTTACTGAGACCAGATCTCTCCATTTTAAAGGTCTCCGTGGTTATTGTGGGGCTGCTGTTATGCCCAAAACCTTGACATCAATTGTTTCCATTACTGGGATTCTGCTGACAGTAAATGGAGGTTACGTCTGAGTCCAGTTTATTGTAATAGTTAAATAATACAGTGATACTCTGCCTATCTTTATAAATTACTTAGCCATTCAAGCTCCAATAAGGATATTCATATAAAATACTTATATCCCCTAAAATCCCAATGTGGAAAAAACCTTTTCTTAAATATCCTGCTGGGACCTTCCTTCAAAATGGTCGTGTGGTAGTTGGGGAATTTGCATGGGTGATGCATTAATCTCACAGAATGCCTATGCAGTGGGTTGACCAAAAAAGATTTTAATTAAAGGCTATAGCTCCCGGTATAGTGTTTCTTGTACATGTATTGAATAAGAACATTTTTGGGGGGAGGGAATTAAATTTATGTGAAAATTTCTTATTGACTTGTTTTGTCATTTGGGGAAATTTTCAAACATGCCGAAGATATTAGTTTATACACTCTGTTTACACTATGGGTATTCTCATTTCTGAAAGAATTATATTCCAATTACTTTTCTTACTCTTTTAATTTAACCTCACAGGTTCATAATATTTTTAAAAACATTAACAGAACAACTTTTTGAGAATAGGATATATCTTTTGGTTTATAAGCCATTGGAGGTCTTAAATATCGTGTGTAGCAAACTGACAAATCACTAATAGCACCACAGTTTTCGAGTGATTTACATTTGCAGAACTGTGACAAGCTCAAAAAAAAAAAAAAGGAAACAGTGCATATGGAAGAAATATTTCAGTCATTCAAATAAGTTAATCTTGGTTATATTGTTTCTTTTCTTTTTTAATTTTTTATTGTTGTTCAATTACAGTTGTCCCCATTTATGCCCCATTGCTCTCCTGTGTCCTACCCACCCCATTTCCCACATTCAATCTCCCCCGCCCCATGTCTTTGTCCACGGGTCCTTTATACGTATTCCTTGACTTGACCCTTCCCCTTCTTCCCCCCACTGTTTCAACACAAAGTACCTATATTGATTTGGGATAAGATTAGTCATCCTTTGTTAATTTTTATGAAAAAGATTGTGAGGAAAGTGTCTAATGAAGTGACCCTCCCATCTTGCTAATAGAATTCAACTTTAATTTCCCATTTCAGCTATCCCCTGAGAATGAAATGATTGTTGGAATATGAATCAAGTTTGATCTTCCCTTCTCCACATGACAGCCCAGTGATTTACATATAACACACACACACACACAGCTGTTTTGTTGGTGGTGACGAAGGGCGGAATATTTGGTGTTTTGCATGGTACCTTCCTCCTCTCCTCCTCATCCCCCCAATCCCGTAATCGCAACTCTTTTCAACTGAAAAGTCAGATGAAGAAATAAGAAACAGCAAAAATATAAGGGGAAATGCTAATCATTTTACTTATTGTCCTTGTTGTAAATAGCTGAGAGCACTGTTGATCAATTTCCTATGGCTTGTTTTATAAGCAATTAACTGCCTTTACTAATTACCATCCTCTAAAATCAGTGATTTTCAACTGGTGTGCTGTAAGAATTTTTAAAACATGTACTGCCTGACTATTTAGTCAGGGGTATTGACCACTTTTCCCTTATCTTGTCAAATAAAAAAATGTAACACAACATTAAACAGCCCCTGTGAATGAATCCAAATTATACATTATTTTTTGTCAGGTTGACCAGAAACATATTCTTTGGTGTGCTGCAGAATTTTAGGAATTAGTTTATATGTGCCAAGAGATGTAAAAGGTTGAAAATCATTGCTCAGGACTATGATGAAAATGTTTTCATTGAAAGAACTGCAGTGACATATTTTGTGTGTTTGAACTGAGTCTCCTCTTTCTCCCTCCACCCCTCCAGCCATAACAATGGTCACTTGCCCAGGATATCTACTAGCTAAAAGTTGGATTAAAGATATTTGTTTAGAATAGTTTGCTGCTTGGTGAAAATGGGAGCAATTGGAACAGATTAAGATTAAATGGTATTGGGAGAGTTGGGTTAGTTTGATGAACAGAAAGCTGGAGTAGAGTTGATTTCCTGGCACTGTTTCCTTAGCAAAGAGAACAATTTTAATCAGTTACAAAAATATTTGGGATCCATATGTTTCTCTCTGCTCATTCCCATATGCCCATATTCACTTTTATCTTGGTAGATGATGACTTTATGATTCAGGCATGCAAGAATAATACCTCGCTGGCTTCAGAGCTCAGTGCTATTTCAAAACATGCCCTGGTAATTACGCACACACATATATATCCAGGCTGTTCACGCTTTGAGTTGGTTGAGTGGATATCAGTTTGTTCTTTCTCTTTCTCCATGGAAAGAAGTATATCTTGCATCCACCTACGGGGGCTGGAGTAATGTGACTGGGTTTAGATGTGAAAACTGCATTGACGTTCACATGTTGGCTTAAAGGCCACCGTACAAATATGAGGATCAGGGAAAGGAGGTGAAACGGTTGTGATGATCATTGACGACTTCATTTTCTTTGGGAAAAGGAAACAGAATTCAAAAAGCGTTTGGTAATTCCATCCATTACTGGTGCCTATTCTAAGACATATTAGATAATGGCTGGTTACTTAAATAGATTCTGATTTTAAGCTGTATGGACTTCTATTTAATATTGAGTGTTAGGTGTAGTAGTTATGGTGAAACTGGGCAAAGTGGGAAAATTAAAATGACTGTCACTGAACCATTCATTTTTGTTCTAAATGCAGCTATATAATTTCTAACAATAAAAGAAACATATTTCAAAGCCAAATTATCCATTTTAGTAAAACGTGGATCAAGCTGGAAGTGATGGACTGGATAAGCAATTGCATTTTCGAAAGTTGTTTTTCTCTTGCACAACAAATGGTGTGGTAACCCAATAGGCTGTTAACATAGCCACAGTAAAATCCCGTGAGGACCAGCTGTGCTCGTTAAACTCGGGAAGGGGGCAATGGGGAGGAGACAGAGAGGGTTTCTGGACTTCAGACTGCATAAGACCGGTACATGATGGAAGAGGCGTGCGTGCTGTTGGATTTAGCAGATGTGCAACAGAGCAGAATTGCAGCGGAAGGAGACGGATGCAGCTTAGTTTTGGCAAATGCTATTAGTGATCCATCTCTGTGTTTGCGTTCAAGCTGTCTTTGCCTTTGCTCCTGTAGGAGTGGTGAGAAAAAGAAAGTACACATTATAGCATGGATTGTTTTCAACAAGCTCAAAGTTTGCAAATCTGCTGAATCCCTCTGACAGCGTGTCTTTGCTGTCAAACAGAATGCCCAGCTGGCAGTGGCAATCCTGCTGGGGAGGGAGGGGTCCGGAGAAACTGTGTTCCCCCTGCAATGAGAATATTAGGGATGCTTCTTCCCAAACTGTAAGCGGAGAGGAAAGAGCTGTCAGACACGCCATCGTGAACCTGCTCTTTTTTACTTTATAGACAATGCCTCATTAAATCGAAGTCTTTACATACGCTTCATTAGGATAACTTTCATAAAGAAACAACATTAAGGTATATTCTATGAATCTATAATTAAGACAAAGGCTTTGGTTAAAAAAAGAGGCAAGACTTTTTGCTCATAGGTGATCCGGATTCTCATTGAGGCAAACACACGAGCTCGCTCTCTCTTTTCTTTTTTTTTTAAATATAAAGTGAGAGATTTCACTAAAAAAGGTTAAAATTGAAGTGAGTAATCTTCAGTGCATAATGCAATTGTTAATTTTAGCTCCTTGCGTGGGTGCCGTTCTGACTTGAACAGCCGGCTGTAGCCTTCATTAGGGAAGAAGCAGGCAGCTTGAGACAGGTGGAGCTGGATCAAGCTGTGAACGTGCTTTTGCTGGAAGCTGGTCATTAGTGTTAGAAACCTGGTCTTATTTCTTTCGTCCTTCGCCCTACCATGATTATTGCCATTCTTACTATTGACATTTCATCTTTTTTCAGGTTGACGATGTGTCAAACTGTGTAAGGGAATCGCATGGACATGGGCGTTCCGAACTGTTAATGGGGACATGGGACTCCAGTTACCTCTGATCACTTGTGTGGATTTTCCCGGAGTAGAACGACAGAAGCTGCTTAGTCAGTTGCCAAGACCTACAGCAGGAATTCTGCAGAAAAGGTAAAAAAGTCTTGTTGTCTGGCTGTCATCTTATCTGTATTTTTATTGTTATATAAACGTGCCTATTTGCATCGAGCAGTTCATTAGATGCAAACAAAACAGACAGGATCTGTATTAGAGACTCAGTTAGCTTCTCGTTTGTACAATTGAACTCAATCTGTTCATTCCATTTTCCATTTTAAATCTGGTCGTGATCTGGTGTGTTTTTTTTGTTTTTTTTTTTTTTAAATGCTCTGAAAAAAAGTTTCGGGCAACAGAAGTCCCGTCTCCTCCCTCTCTACCCAGTATATTGAGAAACACGCTGTTTGCTATCGGCAAACAGAACTTTTTATTTTGTTTAACTACATCCATACCCAGTTTCATGGGAAGAAGAGAAATATGTCAAAATACACTGGTTGGAACCGCCTAAGACCTCCCCAAACCGAAAAGCATTGCTCATTAGTCACTCACAGACTCAAACCACCATCCTTTAAGAAAACTTTTCCATTTTCATTCCCACAATCCTTTGCCAAACGAGCCTTTTAAAGATATCATTAGATACCATCTGTCCTGTCACGGTGGATCTTAGGAAATTTGCAATAGAAATTGCCGTGTTTTAGCTTTTTCTCATATTTCCTATATCCTGCTGGAAATAAAGATACTGAATTAGCAAATGGTAATTAAACACTCCCAAAGGAACATTTCGAAACACTGATTTGTCCCATAATAATTACCCTTGTAATGACTGGGAGCAGAACAGTCACTGCTTGGGAATTTTTGTGAAAAAAAAAAACAACTGACTTTCTAGGCTACAATGTTTTTTTCTTTTTCTTTCCTTCTTCCCCCATTTTTCTTTCTCTCTTTCCTTTCTTCCCTCCTTTTCCCCTCACATCTTAAAAAAAGACACTGAGGAGAAAGCTAAATTATTCATGAGCGCCATTTGACAGCCTATCAGAAAGGAAAGTGTCAGGGGTTGGAGAAAAAGGACTAAATAACAAACAGGCTTGAACTCTGAAAGCCATCTCTCGGGTCTGTGCGGTAGTGTATTGTGAGCCCGGAGCAGCGCGGTTCAGTGGGATAACTTCCTCGGACTGGCTGCCAGACACTTGCTTCCGCGGGATCCCTGCAGCCTCGGCTTGGCAGAGGGCTCGTGCTTTGAATAACACCACTGTCCGTTTGCAGCCTGCAAGCGTTGGCTCTGAAAGGTTTATGGCGCAACTGAGATCCTATATTTATACTGGATTGTTACCCCTTAAATTAATTTTTTGCCCCTTGTAGAGTGCACTGTGTTCCTCATACCTAGAAAAGTATGTCTATGGTCAACACTGGTGGATAATTTTTGAGTCATCCTAAAGCTGCTACAGAACACCAGTACCACCTCTTGACTCAGCCGTGCAGGGATCATCTGTTCAAGAGTGGGAGAAATACTCTTTTCCTTGTCCTGCTGCTTTGTAGCGGGGCACAGGGACTGTGAGACGTGTGTATGTGTCTGTTTGTTTGTGTACTCGTGTTGATGGCAAGGTGTGTTCACAAGTGTCTGTGTTTACGGGAGTGTGGGGAGGGCGACCAAATCTGCCTCTCGTGCTTGCCTTGAGTACTTGATGTGATCTTGTTTTATTCTCCTTTTGTATAAAATTGGCAGACGTGCCCAGGCTGCTCCTTTGAATTGGATATAAGGGGAGAAATGCAACATCTCAGAAACCATGGTAAATACTTCACCTGGCTCTAACTTTACTTTCCAACATTGTAACCTCACAGGGCATCAAACCTTGCTATTTTAATTTGCGTCTGAAAGAATGTCTGAGCCAGGGGACCTGAATCAGGCCATAGTGGAGGAAGGTGGGACTGAGCAAGAACGGGCTGCTCCAGAGAATGGCATTGTTAAGTCGGAAAGTCTGGATGAAGAGGAGAAGCTGGAACTGCAGGTAAGCCTGTGGGAAGAACTATTTCTCAGACCACTGTATATGGTTCCTTCTTTCCATCGTTAAATGACTTTGAAGGTTTGTTTTCTTCTTTAAAAAAAAAAAAAGTTTTACTAGTAAAATGAATAGGAAATCTGTAAAGGTAATCCTTTTTTTTTCTGACTAAACTGTGCTCAAAAATGCCCTTTGAAATGAAAACTATCCAAAGAACATACTGAATGACTAAATTTGCACACAACATCTTCATACTGATTTCTCAGACCACCTCAAGGAGTTTGTGGAAGGCTTTTTCCCCAGGCAGCTTTAGGTGAGCTGAGTTTTAAAAGTGAATTTGCTATTCCAGGAGAAGATGAAGACTCCACTCCTGACAGACTAGGGAAAGGTCAAAGACATGAACTCTGCTGACCTTCTGAGGCAGGCTAAGGTTTGATTCTTACTGGAAAACAAACTAAGCCCTAGAATTCTCAGCCAGAGATGGAGAGAGAAAACAGACAGACAGACAGACAGAGGACAAGGAGGAGGAGGGAGATTGGAAGTGATTGAGGGTGACTGACGATCCTGAAAAAGTAGCATGATTAAAAGTGGCATGATCGTGAGTTTTGCGGGGGAAAAAAAGATTTAGTAGAGGAAAAGCAAACTGTATTTGCAAACAGCTTGTATGGATTTTCTTTGAGCCAAACTACAAAAGTGTAGACTCTTTTTATATACCAGTAAGCAAAGGCAGATAACCTTACAATGGCCTAAAGTCTTCAAGGTTGGCTTTTCTTCTCTCTGATAGCTTCTAAAGGAGAGAAAGCTGCAAGTTCAATGGTCAAAACTTTGGGGGAACAAGGGAAGGGAGAGTCCTCCCAGTACTTAGAATGCCTTTGTTGCTGTTACTATTGATTTCACTGCTATAGTGACACATTTTGCCTCTCTTTCTCTCTTCTTCTCTCTCTCTGGTTGTTATTTACTGTTTGTTTGTTTTATTTTGATTTATTTTATTTCTAACATACAGAGGCGACTGGCGGCTCAGAACCAAGAGAGAAGAAAGTCAAAGGTAGGGTTCTGGAGAATCTATGTAGACCTGGTATCGTGGATATCAATTGCTTCTTTTCCATCTGAGTTCAAGGATTTACCAACCGTTCAGAGGGCTCTGTGGAGACACTGTGCTGGGTTTGGGTTGTACTAGTGCTGTCTGCTTTGAATGGGGTCGGGGTCACGTCCGTCTTCCTTTCTCGTTCTGCATGCTGTTTCGTAGGAGCATTTAGGGGTCGCAGATCTGCACACGTGCATGTGCCACCCCACATCCTCATGTGCAGATCCAACAGTGCTTTACAAAACAAACAGCTGCTTGTTTTGTTTTCACTGTGAGTTACATTCGGGGTGAATGTTTTTCTCCCGATTGATTTCTGCCTTGAAGTGAACAGGGGCTGGTGGTCGGGACACACATGTCATCCGCTGGAAGTGTCTTCTCAGTTACGTCGCTTCCAAACTTCATTTTAGCAGCCGTTATTTCCTGCCACCTTTTCTTTCTGGCATTTTCATGAAACGGCAGCAGCTCAACCTAGTGGGCACAATTTGCTGAACGTGTTCCTCAAATCTGTCCACTCACATCCCCCTCAGCTTGGTCTCCATCAACGCGGGGGCCTGACGCTTTGAGCCAACGTAGACAGCGCTGAGAGGCTCATCCGCAGCTCAGTTTTAAGATCTGATTTGGGGTTGCCCTGTGAAAGTGGAGATGATATGATGGCCTGAGAATGTTTTCTGTTTGTTTTCTTTATTTTCTTTTCCGCCCCTCTTCTTCCCCCTTCCAAGTCAGGAGCAGGTAAAGGTAAACTGACTCGTAGTCTCGCTGTCTGTGAAGAATCCTCAGCCAGACCCGGAGGGGAGAGTCTCCAGGATCAGGTATACCCCCTGTTCCTATCATTACCTGCATGAAGGGGACCCAGTTGAGTGTGCATGGGTAGTAATCTGGCATCGGACAGTGTGTTGGGGGAGAGAAAACATAACAGAAGAAACCCCTTTCTGGTTTTATCCCCTACTTAGGAGACACGCTAAACTAGTTATTGCAGTTTGTCACAGAGTATTACGTTTGTTTTTTTTCCAGACCCTCTGAAAACTGCAAAATGGAAAGGAATTCAAAAGAATTTAGATTAAAACTTAAAAAGTAAGCCCGGTAGTGCTGAATTCCCTCAAAGGCTCTCTGTTGATAAGACTGAACCAAATATAACCCTAAATGCCCCGTCTCCTTCCTTATGGAAGATTCTTACCTCTCACCCCTCCCAAAATACATTTGCCTATAAGAAATGTAACCCTCAGCTATAATCAAACTTGAGAAAGAAAAATGCATCGAGTTTTGCAGAAATACTTCTATAGCCTTTAGTGGAGATGTCTCAACACTGGAACAATTATTCAGAAATGAATCTGAGCTGATGGTGAATTTCAGTTAATATTATTAATATGTTGCTGCCTATCCTTAGAGTAATTGTGGGTAACCTACAGCAAGACTATTAGGCTCGAAAAATGGAAATTCCAACAAAACCCTTTTGTGACAACATGGGAAACTTCACATCATATTTACTTCCATTTGCCTTTTAGGCATCGTATTAGCTTTTATTAAAACAGTCTTGCTGCTGCTATTTCCCTTATTTTATCAGAGGCTGGGAGCAGTCAAGACAAAGGTAAAATGATTTATCTGAGCCCAGGGGAGGGAAAATTGATTTAAGATATCATTATTTTTGTTGGGTCTCGTTTTGCTTTCCTCTTTGTACTTTAATTGAAATACTCTAAATTCTCCTCATGGTTACAGAGAGCGTGGAGAGCACTTTCTTTAAAAGGACCAAAAACAAATTCCTTATAGATTTTGTCCTAAGAGGTTTTTTTTTTTTTTTCCCTAGCCTCCTTTTCTCAACCTGCCACTCATGTCGTAAGGCATGGTCAGGCTACCTTTCCGTAGCCATCACTGTCTGTCATGCGCAAGCTTTATTTTCCCGGGGTTCTGAGAAATGTGTGGCTTTTCTTCAGCATTTTATTTGTGCTTCTCTTTTTAATGGAGATTGAAAAGAGGGAATCATGTGAAAATCACGGCTTGTATTATTCAAACATTGACCGATGGCTTGTAATGTACTGCACACAGTATGTGTTAACTCTGCAGCATGAGAGACTCTGGGAGAAGGACTGCCCCAGTTGTCCCCTACTTCAATGCAGGACAGAGGAGGGCAGCCTTTATAGATGTATTCTGATTTTGATCCCATGTGGCAAGGTACCAGGAGGAAATTTTTTAAGAGATCATCTGTATCATAGTGCCCGTCCTGGACCTAAGTCTGGTTTCTCCATACCACTGGTGCAGAGAAATAAGATGCAAACGGTGCTTTGCTCCTGCTGGTTCCAAGCTCAGTAACCAAGATTAGCTTCGTAGGAGAGAATTAGAGCTTGCAAGCTTTTCTTTGGACTGGCTGAGGGGTGGTGGGAGCAGGGGGGCTGCTAGAAAATACTCAGACACACATACAAGCAAGTGGCCGTGCTAGTCTTTTAGAGAATAAAGAAGCAGACCTTTGAGCTCATATGCAATGCCTTCATTAGCTGCCACCGGCACTTACGAAGTGTGGGATCTGAATCCCAAGGTGTGAGTATAGCGTGCGGATTGTATTGCTTCCCCAATGTTTGTATATTCCCAGTGTTTGGAAAACTGCCTTCATTTTCCTGTGTGGGAAGAACTCTTGCTACCTGTATTACTTGATCTCAGACCCATAGTTGATGGTTCAGTCTGTCCTTAAGTTAAAGGAGTTTTGCTTTTCTAATGTTATACTCTTTATCAATCAGTGTATTACTGCAACTTGAATCATTCTTTTACTGTTGTTGGACATAAACTTATCCTGTACCAATGTATTTATTAACACTTGTATTTTATTATTGAGTATATCAATAAAAATATTAAAAAATAACAGATCGTTTTTTACCAACTTTATAGCACTTTTGTGTGTTCTTTCAACACCATGATGTGTATTTATGTATAGAACAGAGAGGTGTTTTTCTGAGCGTAGTCTGGTTTCACACATGGCCTGCGTTTGTCCATTTCTTTTGTAAATGATGTCTGTTAGCCTCTGTTCTTACATTCATGTTTCCAAGCCTCTTTGGTTTTAGATGCAAACTTATGGAGGCTGGATGGTTCATCTGGTTTTGAAGAAGCAATGAAACCACTTTCATGGACTCAGTTTCCCCACCTGATCAAATGTCCAGTTGATTCTTCCCTACTCCTGCCCTGTCTTCTGAACCAGAAATGTTCCAGCTGTTTGCTTAGCAAGTAGAAACAAATCAGAACCCTAAAAGCTGCCTGGAGCTTTGTAGACTAAAACATTTCTGTCCCAAATCAAGTGACAAGACCCTCTAATCAAATTACACTCCGTGTTACATATTTTGTATATGTTCATCCCCAGGATAAACATGTTAGATATCAGGAAATCAGCTAAGAAAAATATTTATCATGAGAAGGCATTTTGTTCCATATTCTATAGCACGTCTTTCCAACCTTGGTGACTTTTCATGCCAGCCATGAATTCACAATGGAGCACCTCCCACAAAAGAAACTTGGCTTTGAAGGACTTCAATTTTATGCTTGTTAGATTAGACAAGTTAACCAAGAGCCATTAAGAATCCCAGATTGGCCATAATTTGAGGATGTACAGGCGTCAGTTTAGTCACATGTAGATGAGCACTAGCTTAGTTTTTAGTGAAAAACACTATTAGTCATTGGGAATATTTTCTCCCCTACGTCATGCATTTTAATGTCACTAGTAGAAGAAAGCTTTCCCATCAACTGATCTCTTACATAAGAACATGTGGGCTCAATGTTGGCTAATTTGTCATAATTTTAATCATAGCACAGGTTTTTCACAAAACTAAAAAACATAGTTTGGTTCATTCTTCTTCAAAACAGTGAACATACTATCAACCAAATGACTGATATACTATTTAATACAAAATGACTCATTTTTGGTACAATATGAATAAATACAAAAGTGCATTCAGCCCAAACACTGTAAACGGTCAGTCCTATCAAGTATCAGTCTAAGAGAATCTTACATTTTGTAAAGGATTAACTGATACTGAAATTAAAATAATCTTAAATATTTATATACAATTGATGGAAAATGTTCTTTTCTCTATGATTTCTAAAAGGCAATGCTTATTGTACAATATATTATGATGCTTTATTAAGGGCATTTGTAAACAATGTATGACAATAATCCATACCTAAGATTCCCGCAATTATATAGTTTGATTTTTCTTAGTAGTAAAAATCACTGCTGGTACAGTTCTAACGTAGACTTTTTATTGTAAATTGGCTATTAGGGCCTTTATTTATGTCTGTTCTATCTGTAATTATCGTAACATCTGTCTGTTTGTATTTGTGCCAATTTATTCTGACAAGAAATTATAGGAAAGAGCCGTAGAAGCCTCTCTTTCTTTGAGAGATGACACCAGCTGTACTGCAAGCTTACTGGTAAAGAATTTTTTCCTAGGTGATTAAAATAAACCTGTAGAGAAAATAAGAGCTGTGATCTGCAGGAAAGTAACTTGCTTAAGGTTAACAATCATGAGGCAAAGTTTTAGTACTAGATGTTTCTCATGACCTCCCACTGGCTTCTGAACTTGAATTCACCTTAAAGGGCAATTATTTTTTTTTCTGACAGGTTTTTTACCATTTAAGAGAAAAGAAAATCTGCACCTGGCTTTCATTTTCCTGTACTTAATAACCTCTATGCAAAATGGAAACCAGACAGAAATTATTAAATCTGGCCCTAAATTATTATATTTTTTCCCCAACAGGAATCAATTCATTTACAGCTTTCCAGTTTTCCCAGCCTGCAAGAGGATGATAAATCTAGGAAAGATGACACTGAAAGAGAAAAAGAAAAGGATAAAAACAAAGATAAATCCTCTGAAAAACCCAAGATCAGAATGTTATCAAAAGGTGAATGTAAAAACGTTTCCTTACCTTACTCAATTTGGACACATGAAGAGTCACAGAATACATTCTAGGTTTTACATGCTATTCACCTCCCACCAAACTTTGCACTTAACTTTGTGTGTGTGTGTATATATGTGTGTGTGTAAAAGATGTGAACTTGATCCCCTCCCCCCCATTCATGGCATCATTATTTGTGTAGCCAGAAAGGTTATTTTTCAGGAGCACATATTTTTCTGGATTTTCATTTGGATCTCCTAGTTTCAAAGATTAGTTTGTACAAGCAGGGAGTATAAATCTACTCTTGTTTCAGCTTTATCAGTCCCATTAATTTGGATTGATGAACAGCAATGGTGGCCAGTTTTGCATCTTAACTGTCATGTTATCTTAAAGGGCAGATAGAGGATTAGCAATTCTCCATCCATAAGTGATGCCCACCTAAAAAGCACAGGTGTATGTGTGAATGGCAATGAGAATGCACACCATTCTACCTGGTGCAGATGAATTTTGTTAATGCAATCCATATACTGCCACATAATATCTCACTTAAAATATGTAGAGTTCTACCTCAATAATGTTTTCCCAAAACGTCATTCCTTCTAAACCTGCAAAACTACTCTCTGGACATCTCAAATTGTTGCCCTATATAGAATTACACAAAACTAAAAGAAAAACAAGAAAACAAAGGTAAAAACAAAACTAAGTTGATATGAAGAATGCCATGAATAAGTGGCTTTGTGGTAGATTATTTTTTTAATAACTGAGGAAGAATAGGGCATTGGATCAGCTGAGGAATGATGCCTGCTTCCAATATTATGCCCTATAATGGCGTACCTGCTTAGAATAATTTTCTTCACTGCTGAATATCTAAAACCCAATGTGTACACAGAGTAAAGAAGTACAGGCCCTTAAAATGGTTTTAAAAATTAGGCTTCAGCTAATATCGGAAGATTTTGAAAGACTTGGAAATACTTAGTATCTTCCTGTATTTTGCACTGATTTCATATTTATTCTTAGAGCTTTCATTTTTTGCCTCCTCTGTTTTAAGAGTGAGAGGGTTCCATGAGATCTCACACTCCTGAGAGCTCTCTCTGTGGGTTGAGACTACCCACCACACGGGGGTTGTGCCCTTGCTGATTTCAAGCACAGAATGAACACGTGATATTTGACTCCGCCCACCACCCACCCAGACTGTTCCTACTTCCCTTACCCCCGTCCTATGACAGCTGGGTCCTTCCATACTCAGGATCTATTGGGTGTTCTCAATCCCTGAATCTAATTTTCATTCTGATGATGTACTGCCAGATTGCTTGTTTTGAAATATGTATCTTTCATACGAATAGCTTCACCTAAAATTTACCTGAGCAGGAGGGAAATGGGGAAGGTTGGGACAACCCTTTCGACTCCCCCTCCCGCCACCACCACCATTCCTGACAACGTGGTCATGCTTTTTGTTTCAGATTGCAGCCAGGAATACACGGATTCCACAGGCATAGACTTGCATGAGTTTCTGATTAACACGTTAAAGAATAATTCCAGGTAATTCTTAAACAAATCTCTTCTTTTTAGAACAGTCAAATGGAATATTACCATCAAGGTCAATAATCCAAATACTTCTAAGGAAGTAGTTGTAAAGTACTGACCCCTTCTCTGATGTCTCAAACTACCTCTTGTATTTTCTCTTTTCTGTTAATAGTTTGTATGTGCACTATTGGTAGATAGTCTTAATTCCTGGGTGAATAAATCATACTTTACAAATTCGGCTTTCCTGGTCACAAAGATATACTGGTTAAGGGGGAAAATAGAGAAGAAAATCAGTATCAAATAAACCAATTATACTTCAATGCAGTTATATAACCATCTATCTGGGTCTTGCTTTGTTCTAGCTTCCAATTAATTTTAAATATACAATTTAGTTGATGTGTTTTATGGGCCTAATACCTTGCATAGCCTAATTAACATTAAAACTGTACAAGTTTCAATGTTGCAAAATACTTAATCAAGGAGATGAGAAATCACTTTAAGTAGAATGATATGTATTGGACAACATATTCCACAGAAGGGTTCGGTCTGGGTTTGGAGCCACATGCATTAAAACAACCTGTTCACACATCCCAATAAACGTTTCAGGTCTTTGGCAATGGAAAGCACATAAAAACCTTTTCATTTTCACATTTATTTTGCAGGGACAGGATGATACTCTTGAAAATGGAGCAGGAAATTATCGATTTCATTGGTGACAACAAGTAGGTTACATTGCGACGCTGGTTTATTTCCGCGGTGTATCTTAGTTTGGTGTTTAGGTTTAATTATGCATTCTGGACAGATTTGGGGGTAGATAAAATGTTGTTTAGTATGTTTGCTGATTGGCTGCATGGCGATTTTATCGGAGTTAGGAAGTATATGCTAATGGGAATTGTTGCTTGGACCACGTGAACTCCTGCTTGTTAAATTCCTGACAAAGTGACTATAAACAGGGGGCCACTGATTAGCATAGAGTAGCTGTAACAAGAGGCGACCCTTTTCATTTATATTATAGTTTTTTAATGAGCTCCAGCTGACTGCAGCCAGTTATGCCTGGAAATGATTGTGCTGCCATAAGAGTAAACTGTAATGACACATCTCCAGATAGGCATCTGCAGTCACATATTATGTCACATCATTTGTCCTGTGCCTGGCTCCATTGATAAGGTATCATGGACTGAAATAGAATGCTCTCCAACAGACATCACATTCCCTCTGGTGAGAAGAATGTGCCCCACTGAAACAAATATATTTATTGTACCTTAATCGATAAGTCTATAGTAAGTGGAAAATTTGTCTCAGAATGGGAACATGAAAGGATGCCAGAGATGAAATGGTTTGGATGAACGAGAAGTGGTTTTGTGTGCGTGCCTGTACCATGTACTTCGGGCCAGAAACAAAAATTCTGATTCCACTTTTTCGGGTACTCTCTTTTAGTAATCATTATAAAAAGTTCCCTCAGATGTCATCCTACCAGAGGATGCTTGTCCACCGCGTGGCGGCTTACTTTGGGTTGGATCACAATGTGGATCAAACAGGGAAATCTGTGATCATCAACAAGACCGGCAGCACAAGAATGTAAGCCCCATGTCTGCATTTATTTGGCATTTTCGTTTTCTCTTACGGATTCATTTATAAGAGTGCAGTATAAAATTCCAAGTATATGACATTTAAAATACTCTGTGTGATTTATCTCTTGTTCCTATCAGCAGTCGAGTGGCATTTATCTATAGCAGATTGTCTGAGGACCAAGAAAGTTTCTAAAATTCAGGCAATAAAGTGGATTTATTCTCTGATCTTTAGCGTAGCTCCTGAAACATAGTTGTTTTTTTTTTTTTTTTCCTTCCATCAGCACTCCATGTGATTATAAACAAATCCATGGAACATTTTATGTCAAAATATAACCCAAGTGAAAAATAACAGACATTTTAAAACAACAATGACATATACAGAGTAATTGTCTTTTTCTTTCTTTTGCTGGTTTGTAGACTTCTGTCTTATTGTGGCTTCTAAAGTAACAAAAATCCTGCCTCCGAGACCCAATTCTTTACTCACTGCCTGTGTGACCTGAGACAAGGCGTTTACAAATCTGCCATCCCAGTTTTCTTCACTTGTGAAATGGGAGTTTTGAATTAGATGATGTCTAAGCTCTAGCTCTAGAAGGAGGATAGAGATTTTAGGTCCTTAAAAAAACTGCTTCCATCTTAACATCTTTCTATGGCCCCACTGAGTCACCAAAAGCATGAAATGAGTAGTCATTTGCTTTGGAAATTTGGAGCTGTCTCTCTTGAACCCAGGTATCTTTTGAGTACAGAGAAAGCCACTTTTATAAGCAACATACATATTAAATGGGAAAAAAAAACTGTCTTAAGCCTTCTCTTAAAACATTTGCATGTTATTTCGTTGTTTTATAGTGTGCTTGGTACACTGTGTAAACTGCAATTTTTAGGAATGCTATGTCCCTGAAGTGAGTTTTTGTGTCAAGCTAAGCAGCATGGGTAAAACACTTCATTTTCAGCTCATAGATGTTGGGGCACGGTTAGGGATGATGGACATGAGGCGCTCTCTACTCAAGCCCAGTCTCTGGGCAGCAGAACTAGAGAGCTCAGTGTGGAGACCTGGGGGATCTGGGACGGAGCTGGGCTGTTATCTCAGAGAGAGTGAGCACTGCGGTTCTCAGGGCCTCAAATGACTTATTTATCCACAGGGGAGTTTAAAGTGGATGGTGGTTAAGAGCTCTCGAAGCCTCAAAATCATCGGGTCTTGTGGTTGGTTGTTTTCTACTTTGCTGGCAACACACATTTTAAAATGTATCAGCTGCCTGCTTTCTCTGATGGTTGGCACATGCGCTTCCTAGTTTGAACACTAGTAGAAATGAAAATCCACTGTCCTTCAATTCTTTATCTCTTCCCTCTCCATCACATACTCCTAGTTATTACTATTGTTGTTGTTCTTAATTCTCCATTCTGGCTTGTCTGTGACTCCTCAGATTCCACAAGGCAGGGAGGGACACACTGATGGTGAAGTAGGCAACCAATGAACTATTTTCTTTTAATTTGTCTGTCTCTTCTTTCTCTATAAAGCCATAACAGAAAAGCCCATAGGCCAAGTAGACTGGGTGCAGTTTCAACTGAAACAGATAATGCATTATTTTTAATGCACACTGATGTTGCAATCACATAGTCATGCATATTGGTACCCAGGTTTGAGACCTGATCTCTAGTAGAATTGACTGCTTTCTGGTTGACAATGACTAGAGTTTTTGAGTTGATGTCTGCCATGTTGTGTTTCCAACCCTTAGTTCAAGTTCCCCTTCCCCCATATATTGTCAGAAATAGGCCTAGCACTTTTAGATGTTTTCTCTTGGAATTCTTTGTTACCTGTCAGGTTAGATGTCAAAACCAAATGAGCCTCTTGGAAATTTGGGGCAGATGTATTAGGGTCTGTGCTATTTTGGCACCACAGATGATGTTTATAATGTATTTAATGTCTAAATGTTGCTTTTCTTTATATTCAAGATTGAGGCTAAATTCTCAATCCTGAATAGTGATTGTATAAAATATATTTACATGCAACAAATATGAGAGTCTGTATTAAATATAAGAGTCTCTTTGTCTCTCTTTCTGATTTACATTTTCTCTTGCTTATTTTTCTATGCATTTAGCCAGGAGCAGCTCATTGTTCTTTCATTAGGTAGTTATTTTCAACCCCCTCTCTTCTTCACTCTAGAGAAAGAATTCATGTTCAGGGTATGTCATTTGGAAACTAGAAACCATCTGCTTGAGCTGGTCAAGCAGAAACCATCTGCTTTTGCAAGGGACTGACACTGGTCATCCAAAGGGCCAGTGTCAGTCCCTTGCAAAGCTGCATGAGCACCTGAGTGGCTTTGCATCTGTCGGAGTAACTGTTGAACTAGTCTCAAATAATTTTCAAGTTAAAAGGTTGTCATCTCTTGAATATTTTTTTTCTTTTGTCTTTCACATCCACCCACTGTCATTGCCTTAAATCCCCTATTCTGAAAGTACACAGCAAAGAAAGGAAAAAGAAAATCCACTGAAAAAAACTGGCTACAGGTCCCAGAACCCATGAAACAATAGTGGCCCAAACGCAGAGGCTTGGGGTGACACCATGAGAGACCAGTGATCAAGAACTCAATGCTTTGATTCCTGAGATGTGCGGACCTACATGTTTACTTGGTGTGATGAGTGGTATTAGTGACTCAAGTACTTTACATGTCTGTTCTGGAAGGGGTAATTAATGGAGCTGGCTTTTAGGTGAATCACAAGAACCATGAAAACTGTTCTAGTATGAATGAAGCTTCACACTGGGTGAAGCAGTTGAGCCCAGGTGACTTTAAGAATCTTGAAGTGGTGGACAGCTATTGCACTGAGAGGTAGGATTGCGGATCCTTCCCCTTCTCAGTGGGCAGCAGTGCATCAGAATCACTAGACACCAATTCTGCTTTGTTTCCTGACGAGACTAAGGTTTAAAGTGGGAATCTTTGCTCTTTGACCCTTAGGCATTTCACTCTCTGAAGGTGGTTAATTGCATTCATACCAAAATGAACAGTAAAAAAACATTTCCACCCACCTTTGTTGTATTTCTTTCCGTTGGGCTGGGAATGTGAGTAGCACAGAATAAACTGAGCATCATCCTGGTAGGGAAGCTCGCTTAACAATTCTCTGAAGAAGACCAAGCACCTCTTGGAAATCCACGGGTGGCTGGTTGGCATTCTATTGCTGCTGAACGTGATATGTTTACTCTGCACTTTTTAGAGAAATAGCATTGGAAATCATCTGCTTGAAGTCAAAGGTCCAGAAACCTAACTCAGAATTGCATTACTCTCAGAAAAAACAATGAAGTGTTATTTACGGAACAACTTTAATCAATACTCAGGCTCAAAGTAAGACTTATCTGTGAACATTGGCCCAACTCCATTTCATTGCTCTCCAATATCATGTTTTCTCATATTATTATTTTTACATGCTTCAGAGACCATAAGTTTCTGTGGATGAGAACGGTAAATCATGGGAATATATTGTTGTATTTCTTTCCCCACTTGAAATTATGTATGAGACTTTGAGTGTCAAATGTATAATTTATCACTTAACTTTAAAAATGAAGCATGCATGCACCTTCTATAAGGTTAGCATTCTTAATGTAACATTTTTTTTAAAGTTTTCTGTGGAGTAATGATAGTTTAAAAATTTGTATTTATGTATCTTACCTCAGTGTAGGTAGATAAACTCAAACCATTTTACAGGAGTAAAAACTGAGACTCACGTCTTAGTCTTTCTTACCTACTCATCTCATAGAAGCCCAAGACTGAAACCCACTTCTCCTGGTGCTCAGCCGTGTTCTGCTCTTAACGTTCAGAAAACAAGAGCCGATCCTCATAGAATCAGTACTCCGAAGTGCTGACAGAAGCGAGAAGAACCCCAAACACTATTCTCTCACCGGTACCCATCGGTTTCCTTACAACATCCGCATGTGCATTTAATTACTTTAAAAATTGAACAGAGAACTCAGTTCAACAATGTTTATACTAAGATGATTGTTAAACCTGTGACAGCAACACAACTCCAGAGCTGCAGCACCCACTGGATTAGAAATTGCCCTGGCATACTTGGAAGTGAGATAAAACCCATGTTCTTAAAACTTGCCAAGCAAAAAGTACTTCTCAGGTGTTCAGCATGGGGCTGTCAATGGCAGAAGTATAGACTATTGAACACGCCCATCTTCTGGTTATAGTTTATTTGAGGAGCCAACGTAATTTTAGTCAGGACTGTGTGTGTGTGTAAATAGATTATCTGTGTTATTACCATTTGGGACAATTTAGAGAAAGGTTCACTATACATATGCTATATATAATAAAATGATATAGGCCATGAAGGAAAATTTAGAAACTATTCAGAATATAAGACCATATTAATTGTATATAATCCAGTGATTAGATACAAACACTTTTAAATTGTTGAATTTGTTTCACATATATATAGATATATATACAGATATGAAACAAATTCATACACACACACACACACACACACACACACACACACACATATATATATGTATATGGTATTGCCCTAAACATACAGCAGTTCAGAGGGAACAGGACCGCTGTGGCCGGGCTCTTTCGTCTGCAGCTGTGCTTGCTGTGGGCAGCAGGATGACCCTCAGTTCATGAGAGCGCTGTGGCTTCTGTGTCATGGAAGTTGGCAGTCATTTCTGCACTTGGACCTCGAGAAAAGTTGTAGGGCTTACTTCTAGGTGAAAGCCTGGTTGTAGACAATGAATAGCTGGTCTTACCTTCTGTCTTACTAATCTTAAGATTTCTGTTAGTGGAGAGCTCATTAGCATATTGCTATGGCTTTAGAAAAGAGATCACTGAGGTATCAAGTAGGTAAAAAAGCTCTGGTTTACTGGTCAAAGGTGTTTGGTTTCCATTTACTTGTATACTTAAGTGCTAGACTGTAATTATTGTTACGAACCTTCAAACAATAAATTGGAACCTACCGAGAGAAGCGGATACCTACCTAATATACTTCACCGCACAACCAGACTCCTTCCAACTGCTCAGCCTTTCTGTGGAGCGATCCCACAGCATTCCCAGGCCATCTTCGCCCCAGATGCCCTAATCTCAGCTTCCCAACCTCCTGCCCTTCAAACCAGAAATATAAAAAATAGCATTTCTTTATACATACAAAGATTATCTGTTAACTGTCTATCAATCAATGGACACTGATAATTCTGGTCTTCCTCAGCAAGTGAAATATTATAGTTGCATGCAAATTTAAATGCAGCACTTTCATATATACCATTATAATATATATAAGCAAAAATCCTTCACTCCTAAGAAACAATTATATTCATCAGTTTTCAAAGAACGCATTACTTTAAGGAAACTGTTACTTGCTTATTTGGAACTGGTGAGTCAAACCATTATTTGAATATCGTAGATTGGATCTGTCCTGGTTAAGGTTAACACTAACGTACGAGTCAATGTTGGTTTAGTACCATCGGTGCCCTTTTAGATCTGGGCTCCTGAGAAAAATGTGAAAGTGGTAAACACAGCTTACAACATTTACTGAGTGCTTTACTGTAGTGCCTGGCATTGGGCTTGATACTTTACCTGCATTACCTGTATCTCCTGCAATCCTCCCAAGCCTTTAAAGCAAGTACTATTACTTTCCATTTTTTTACAACAAAGCAAACGGCACTTGTGATGTAAGAATGTTAAGTAACTTGCAGGAAGCGACAGCAGTAAGCTGCAGAGCTGAGAAAAGCCACAATAATGTGCATTTTGAAAAGCCACATTGTGTTAGGCTTGCGTATCAGCGTTCACGTGTGAATTGTTTCAAACTTAGTTTACTTATTAGAACCGTTGCTATGTTAAATTTAGCATGCTAGTTCACATCCATTTTATGTGAAGTTGTTGAGTTATGTGCCAAAATGCATGGTGTTTTGTGGGGAGTGGAGCCTCGAGTCACTGGATATGTTAATGCTGCTACCATTTAATGTTTATATAATATTGAAACGAAAGAATGGAGAGCTTAAAGAAAACAAGGTGTCAGTCCTAGCCCTCGTCCTTTTAGATGATTCATTTGTGGGAATTCTCCATTTATAGGCAAACTTGTAGAACTATGCTGTGTCGTTAAGCTAAGTAGCTAAGCTGGTGTGTATGTCTCTTGGGTATTGTCACTCATACAGGGCCCATCGCTGCTCAGAAATGGCCAAACTCACTAACAGATAACATATTACTCCAGGTCTTAATTACATGTGGTTTCTTTCTCTTTATCAAATTACATATTTTCTCCTTTTTTCCTTAACCCTCTTATCTTTTTCTGTATCATTATAATTTCAATTGGACACTATCACTTAGTCATTCTTATATTACCATTAGTAAATCCAAGTTTCCATGCATATAGATCAAGAAAGACATAGCAATAAAGAGGGTGATTTCTGTGTTTGTTTATTCGATTACGTATATTGGAAAGTCTTAATGTGATAAACCAAGACCAGAAGCAGGGACAATAATTAATCCTGGTATCTTTTAAAGCAGCAGTACAGCAGAAAGACTAAGAATTGGTTTGACAAAATAAAGCAGCTAGATGTTTGTTTTAGCTGATTATAAAATAATATAGGCCATGAGAGGAAATTTAGAACTATTCAGGATATGAGTATTTAATTGTCCATAATCCAGTGATTAGATACGAACCACTTTTAAATTATTGAATTTGTTTCTTCTTTTTCTAAACTAATCATTTTTATTAATTTGTCATTATAAAATACTATGTTTACTAAAATAATCAGTGATATATTAAAGGTTAGCAGTAAAATTTGCCTATTATCCCAGCATCCAGAGACTTCTGTTATTATTATTATTATTATATAATTTCAATAAATATGATCACATTATCTATTCTTTCATAAATTGTTTTTCTATGTTAGTAAATAGTATTGAATTTCAATTTATAGAGCTGCATATTACATATGGAGCTATTTTAAGTTCCTTAACCAATCCACCATGGGTTTCCACTGTTTTGCTATCTTCATCAATGTGTATTATTAACTCATTATTAACTCCTGTGGTTTTATTCTTAGAAATAGAATCACTCTTCCAAGGTGGACCGATACTTTTCCAGGCTCTAAATGCCTGTAGCCAGTGTGCCAAAGCCATGCTACCAATTTAGGAGATGTCTTACAGACCCTTGGGGTCTTTGAATATTCTGCTTAATTTGGTGTCGCTCACAAATAGCCTCATATTAAAGAAAGGTGAAGGAAGCTGTTTCCTAGTCTGGTTTTTACGTCTCTGTTTATATACACAGGATGCAGTCAAGATAAGATTGAAAGATGCTAATAAAGGAAGCTTGATAGCACTGACTATTGGATTTATAAGGGATAGCCTCACTTAGAAGAGACCGAAATTGTATTAGATGACAAAATAATAGTGAAAAGAAAGTATCAGTTGCAAATATTTTAATTGAAAGCTTTAAAGTATTAAGGGAACAATGCCGCTTAGATTCCTCTAGTATGTTTGGCTTTAAATATTTTTTTAAAGATTTTATTTTTATTTATTTTTAGAGAGAAGGGAAGGGAGGGAGACAGAGAGGGAGAGAAAGAGCAATGTATGGTTGCCTCTCACATGGCCCTTACAGGGACCTGGCCTGCAACCTAGGCATGTGCCCTGATGGGGAATTGAACCAGGACCCTTTGGTTCCCAGCCTGTGCTCAATCCACTGAGCTACACCAGCCAGGGCATTAAATATTTTTGATAGATGTCTTACACTACCCCAATATTTTTCCTGTTATACAGAAGATAAAATATTTTAAGATATTTATGCATATTGATTACCATCTTTCAGTTATTCAGTATGAAATTCAAATACTTTATATACCTCCATATTTAGTAGAATCGAATTCTTCATTGGCGTGTGTGTGAGGGGAGGGAGCAGGGGAGGGTTAAGCTCTTTGGAGTAATAAACTTGGTCTCCAGAAACTGGCAGAGAAGGTAAACCATTGAAAATACTTCTAGATCCAAAAGGTTTAAAAAGTAAGGGTAAAAATTGCTCATCTATTTTAAGCTTAAAGAAAAAAACATCTACCTAAAATTGGAATTGATTGACTAGGAGAGTTTGACTGTCTTACACAGTACTTCACTCAGCCACACTGCATCTCAATTCAATAGCTGTCCACTAGGGAACAAGGAGGAGTGAATCCTGACTTTCAAAAGGTTCGGTTAGGGGTACCAGTGCCATTCACTACGCATGGACCCTGAATTTCACAGTGCTACGAACTGTGGGAAAAGCTTGTTTTACCTTAGAAGAGAAAACTATTTTTTTCATCCAGAAGAAATATTAAATTTACTTTCTTGGCTTTTTCATGATGATATAGAGAAAACTAGAAATAATACCTCATGGACTAAAATCCACTGGAAGTAAGAAATTTAGACACCTGTGATGCATGGCCATGAGATAAGTAGTAAATTCTCATTATCATTAACTTCATAAGGACAACTACATTTTGCAGCCTTGAGGAGTTTTTCTTAGTTATATTCTTATATTGATACATTAAAAATCATTTATTCTCATTTTTTAAAAAAGGTTCATAATATATTACTTTGGTTCCATTCATTTTATGGCTAAGAAATAATATTGCTATGGTATTCAATTAGTGATAGAAAAGATTTTTAATTTGCGTAATATAATAGTGCATAACCAGTAATTTTTTTAATCACATGCAATACTTCATCTGTATACTATAGTTTCCATGAGTGTCAACTGCAAATTGCTCTTTAGCTTTAAAGTTATGGATAATGCTCTATAAAAATCAACCTGGAGAAATCTTACAAGGTTTATTCCTTTTAGGCATATGTCAAGTGGTTATTTTAAAATCACTGAAAATATTTTTGAAATAATCATGAAGAGGATTAACAATTTGGCCCATTAGGTTCTACTGCTTGAAAAAAATTAATCGAGATATTTGAAAAGCAGTTATGGAGAGTGCACTTTGCATAATTTGTATCAGAGTAAGAAATATTCTTGCTCTATTATTTACATTATTGATTAACACAAGCTCCTTTGACTGCCCTTTGCTTATGTGATAGCCTCTTTTACCTAAATATGTCCTGGTATGAAAAACAAACCAGCAGTATAAAGGAATGCAAATGAAATTTCAAAATAGTGGTTGAATAGCTCTCATATAGTTGTAACAGTTTAAACTGAGGAATCCCAAAACAAGAAAAGGTAATATTCTTATTTCTACCTCTAAAATTTAAAAACTTCAATAACATGATGTTGGGTCCACTTAAAGGAAAACAGATTTGATTTTTAAAGATCTCCCTAATGTTATAAATTTAAACTTAATGCTCCTACCAATCAAACTCTCTCCTGTTTTGTTTTATAATTTTAAAATATATGACTGAATATCTTATTCAGTGATCTTTCCTTTGATTAATTTAATTTCTATACAGCTGCACTAAATTTTCATTCATTCATATATTGATTCATTCATTTATTTCACCAAATGCCTCCCATATGCCAGGCACGGTTCTAGGCACGAACGGTTATGTGTTTAAAAAACGACGTTCTCACCAAAATGGCACTTACATTCCAGCTGTGGTTAGTATACTGAAATCTCACTCTATATGCTTTCCTTCCTGAAGAAGAGTCGATTTCAGAGCAAATTCACCTTACGCTCATGAATTCTCATGCCATTTTATTTCTAAAAGAACAGTCACAGACTGTCAACAACACATATAGGGAACACATCTATAAATTTAGCCGTGAGAAAATCATTTCATTTGCTAGAGTTTATCAGACTACAGAGCTGAAGGATATTAGGAGAGACTTAATTAGCATTGGTACAATCACCATTTGAATTTAAGTTAACGTCCTAATTTCACTGGCTACAGAAAAGAAAAAAACAATGTAACATCTAAGTATTGACTAAAGATGTTGAGATGCTCAAAACGTTCCAGGAGAATTGTTACCATTTACAGTGATCTTCACCTGTTCGTGCTAATGTTATAGGACTTTACAGTATAAGTCATTGAAATGCACTGTGACTCTGCCACCCCAAAAGATGTTGAATTTCTCGACTTTAAGTGGCCTCTTTGCTATAAAGTTCAAGTTTCCTTTGCTCCCTTTTTGTTCCGATTTTAAAATGTCATATTTGCCCTTCCAGATCCTTTGTTATAGATTTTTTTACATTTTGATTTTGGTGGAAAACATTTCCGTTGATCTTTAAGATGATGCAATGCAGGACGTTTGTTTTTCTAGTGAGGTGTGAGGGGCCCTGGCCCTCTGTCTGCTCCATCAGCAGAGAGAGACAGACCCATATGTCGGCAAGGATGGAACCATGCTGTCGTCCGTAGCTTCGTGGACAAATCTGTAAACTGGGAGCCACAATGATCACTGAGGGATGTTCATTTATCTGTAAAAGAGGCAAAACATATGTGTTCCTCTTGCACCAACGTTTTATTTTAAGGCTTGAAAAAGAGAACAGTATCATTTTGTAAATATTATACAAAGTTTTACAAGCTATAACTAGTATGATTCCAGTTTGCTGTTAGTGTCTGTTCATGACTATTATTGTAATATATGTACATGTATATGTATTTAAAGAAAGGATGCATCCTACCAATATTTGAATTATTTGCTTAAATTAATCCATTGTTTTCAAAGTGCTGTTTACTCATTTTTGGATCTATAAGGAAACAATGGCATTCCCTTAATCACTGGTCACCCATATTGAACAACAGACACTGTGAAGCAGCTTCCCAATGACTGACTGAATGCGTAATGAACCCAGTAGGGATAGAAAACCCACTGAGCTTTGGAAGTAATGCATCAGATATGGCAGAGACACTTTAATGACAGTCATAAATAATGACTGCTCCAAAGCCCAGGACAAACACGTTAGCACTTCCTCTGGGGATGAACCGAAGCCCAGGTCATGCATTGAGTCTCCAAAGTGCAGGGCGATTGTGGGAAATTAACAAGGAAGTAGAACCCTTTCCTGTAATAATACAAAATGATTAAAAGGACCTAAAAAAATCAATTGACTGATCAATAGTGTGTAACGGCTTGGAGCATTTTCCCCATGCTAATCAGTCATTAAGTTGTTTAAACTAAACATTTCCAGTTTCTCCAATTACTGAGCTGATTTACAAGACTTGGTCAAGGATGTCAGAGCTTCCTGGAGCCAGATTCCAGGGCACTGTCCTTGGAGAAAGATGGCGATAATGTATAAATGATCCTCTCTGACTGTGGAATAAGAAGGTTCTTAAAAAGGAGGATATACTGGGAGATAATCTCTCCTAGTGTCCGGACGTCGGTGAATTAATGTGTTGCTCCCAAGTTCTAGACTGTTGTAGAATATGGGCGGGGACTTGGTTCAATTCAGGAGCAATGGAGGTCCAGACAACTATATAAACATCTATACATTAAAAATGCACAGGCCTTTAAAGTATCTTTTTAATAACTTCAGCCATTGTGAGCAGCGTGCAGCAAACAGGACTCCGAATTCCAACCAACCTAAAGGTATTCTAACAACACCGTGAAGTAACCTATTACCTACCTGTGTATTGCCAGCAATTCTAGTATCAAAACCACGTGTAAACCTTTTCTTTAAAGTTGAATGCCACTGTGGGGGAAAAACAGCACTAAGAAATAACTTTACACAGGGGGGAAAACTTCTTTTATTGATATGTTTTACTTTGCTGGCAGACCAGAGCAAAGGTTTTGTGAACATTTAAAAGATGAAAAAGGTGAAGAATCCCAGAAGCGGTTTATCTTGAAGCGAGATAACTCTAGTATTGATAAAGAAGACAACCAGGTTGGTTCTCAAGTTTGAGAGTGGCTGACGTTGTTTTTGAAGGTGGGCTGACTGATGTCCTTGTCGTTCCTCTGTTGCCCCTTTCTCCCTCCCCCTGCCTCTGACACCACCGTCCTCTTTCCGACCTCCTTGCCTCCCCCTTTGGCATTCAGTGGGGAGCCGAAACCCCATGTCCTGGTTGCTTTAGCCATGGCTCTGTGTTGGGCTGCATGGGTGGTGCTTGGCGCAGTTCCTGCTGCATGAGTTTGGGGGGGTTGGGATGCCACCGGCTCTGAGCTGTTGGGAAAAGCTTTGTCAGTTGCATTTCCAGATGTCTGTGTAACTATGGCAGTCGTTCCACTCCCTACAGCTTTGTCCTTCAGTTGTGCACACATTGAGCTGGATTATCAAATGGACCGGTGATCACCTGGTGTAGCTGTAAAGAACAAACCTTGTTATGGTGAGGACAGGTGGATTTTGCAACTATCCTACAATAATAAGTCTTCACGCAAAAGAATCAAGTTCATGTTTTAGTCTCCCGACCCTTCTCCTTGCCATGTTTTATTGTCCGTGTAAATTGTCTGCTTGTTTTGCATGAACCGTAGCACAACTCTCTCTTTCTGTGTATTTTGCTTGTGATAAAACATTGTGTTGTTGTAGAGTAGTCTGACTCGTGGTGCCTTGATAAGGGTAGAGGTATTTTACTAAATTTCTTCTCCACGTGGGTGTGTGGGATCCAGGGCTATTAGGAAGAAAACTGAGGAAATGGTAAAGAAAGCAAGTTTTGCATGAGAATGAGAACAGTAGGAAGTCACAAAGTGCCACTGCACTTTGTGTCTCTGACAATCAAAATAGATTTTTTTTGAAAATACCTTTGCTTTAAAATTCTTAAGGGCAAGATAATAAGCATCTCACTCAAGTTATTATTTTAATTACTCTCAGTGAGTCACTGAAAGGCAATATGTGCATCTGTGACACCCTTAAAAAAAAAAAAAGACCTGTTCATCATTGTATCTCATTTCCTCCCCCCACCACCGAGCTCCACCGTGGCTCGCGTTGACTCTGAAACGTGCTGGCGTCCTGTACTTAGTGGGTGTTTGTTGAATGGATGGATGAACGTGGCTAGGGCAGAGTTCTGGTGAGGAATGGCAAGAGGAAGATGGGAGGGTAGTTGAGGTACAGGACGAGGTTCAGATAAAGGATGAAGAAGAGGAGTCCTCATGCTGGGTTCTTTGAATTGTTACCTTACATTTCTTGATATTGACCCTGATCAGCAAACACATTTCAAATTTAATTCCAATGCCAGATGCAATGTCACTGAGTGACTAAAAAGACTAAGCTATAGAGCAATAGTGTCCCCATCTTCCTTTCTACTCATCGTTTCTTGACTCCATTGCTTTGTGTTTCTCCAGTCCTCAAGTTTTCTAAGCCATTTCTTCCCTTAGCCGCCTTGATCTAGCCATCACTTTTTTTTTTTTTAACCAACATCCTGCTTCCTTCTGAGAAGTCAAAATCATACAGGTTAGCTAAGGAGACAGATTCCCTCCCTGGTGAACTATCACGTAGCTGAGCTGACTGAACACCTGAGACACATCCAGGTACTTCCATTCCAGAAACACCCATGCTACTTGCATCCAGCAAGGAGGCGACCAGGAGCGGCAATCACGTCCTGGTATTGCATGTCATAAACATGCAGCACACATGCACCCCCCGCCATGGCTTCCTCAGGGACCAGAGGGAGTGAGGCTTTTCGTGCCCCATTTGTTTAAGGGAACATTTATTACCCTTCACTGACAGTTGCTTAACCGCAGACTTCTAACAGCTCAACTTGGATAACCCTCCTGATTTCTTTTTTCTGTTCAGCAAAACAGAATGCATCCATTTAGAGATGACAGACGAAGTAAATCAATTGAAGAGAGAGAAGAGGAATATCAGAGAGTGAGGGAGAGAATATTTGCACATGATGTGAGTAGTTGTTTTAATTGCCTCTTTAGTGCGGTCCTTCCGTCAGCAGTAAGGCAGCCTCACTCCCCAGACAGTGAGCTGGCAGAGACAGAGGGAGCTGGAGCCAGGGAACAAGTGGGACTGCAGCAAACTAGAGGTGTTTCCGGAAGAGGCCCCGGTTTAGGGAAGCGATGGAAAGGTAGCCAGGGGTTTGCGTGTGTTCCTAGGATGTGACCTGAGTGGGAATTGAGGTATAATGTTGGTCAGTGAAATAGACCTTAAGTACAGAGGCAGGTCAGTTGCCAGATTTGAAGAAACGCCTTCACGTCCACATCAGGCAGCTGATAGCACACGGTTGTCTTTTTCATATCAATATTGTGCAGTGGTACTGCAAACCAGAAAGAGTCTGCTGATCACACACACAGAATTCTCTGCATTCTTAGCAAGTAGGAGCCTTTTATTATCTCAACGTTAAATAATAATACTCATTTCCCCCTCGATTTCAGATCAAAGTAGTGTTGTAAACAATCTTCAAGGGACTAATGATGAAACAACTTCTTTTGTTTTTGTACAAATCCCCACAAATAAGATGTGGTAGGGATTTATTTTTTATCCTTTTACCCACTGTGGTCAAAATAAAATGCAATTAAATTATATAAAAATTAACAGGTAAAAAAAAAAAAAGCTGGACTTAGATGCAAGAAAATGAAAAAGGCAGGCGATTGCCAAAACTGTTCCATTCCCTGAGATCAGTTTCAGTGGCCTCCTAAAATGCTGGGTCCTTCCCTCTGCAGAAGTGGAGGTGTGAGCTCCTTTGCATAGACTGTGACCGACACCTTGGGATCTACTAAGTCAGGTGGGGCATTGGACCTCTTGCCTTGATTTGCTTCTGGCGGCTATTGCAGAGCCAGCCTAGGGAGCTAGGCTTCATTGCTTAACATGGAGGAGGCCTGCTGTCCTCAGAGGTACAAGTCCAAGCAGTTTGCCCGATCCTGCCGTGGCTGCTGGATACTTGAACATGAAGAAGCTGCAGAGGAAGCAACCGTCTGCACTGTCTTCATCTTTGTACAGGCTTCTGGTATCTCTTCCAGATCCTCTCTGCCTTTCTTAGATGCGTTAAAATTAAGCGCTGATGATTGAATAATCTGTCTCAGACCTCTGACATTAGGAGAGTGGGAGAGAGGGAGATGGAGGTAGCCATAGTTGGAGGAGGTTCAGTACAGTTCTAGAAGATTCTGTGCATGTGTGGATGACTTAGATTTTTATCATGGTCAGAGTTATTGCTGGTGTAGCCTGACACAGGGAAGGCCTTCAGCTGTGTTTGCTGGATACCAGAACGAAGTAACGAGAGGGTCTCTCCTAGTCATGGTAGCGTAAGGACACCCCCTGTGGACTGAGGCAGCGTGTTCTTGTCTGGTGACCTTCATGGAGAGGAACTTTCCTGAAGGCCAGTTCATTTTTTATTCTCTCTCCCCTCTCTCTCATTTTCTCCCTCTCTTTCTCATGCACACACTCTCACTCACTCATACACACAACACACATTTTCTCTCCTAATTCTGGTTCTGGCAAGCCATACAATTTATGAATGAATGGTTATATTCAAAAGCAAATGCTAATCGCCCAGATAATGTGCACATGACATTAGGCTTTCTTTCTCCCCAAAGTTGTGCCACATTGCCAGCCACTCACAGCTAGGGGACAGAACGCCACGTCACTGAGGCCTGCCTGTGGGGAGGATAGTCCTCAGGCCGCTGTCCTTCACTGTGGCTCCCCACATCTGCAGAGGGGTCATTACCAGGAGAGGGGTCCGCGTGACTTCCCCGTATCCCTTTTAAGATTACTAGGAGGGGACCTGGGTCCCAGAGTAAAGATAGGAAGTAGGCATTGCTGTTTAAAGGCTCCATGGCCACATGCTGTGTTAACACTTTTTAAAAAGTGAGAGCAGACTTAAAGGTGAGAAAGCATCAATGCCAAGCAGTTGCCACAGCCAGCCCATTCCCTGAAAGCATTTGACAGCCTTCTTTAAAAGGCCGTGGCCTCTTCTCTGCGGCAGCAGAGGTGTGCGCTCCTTTGACAGGCTCTCTGGTGGCCCACAGTTCTGGCTTTACTAATCCGAGCTTGGTTCTGACATGACTATTCACCTGGTCTGTTAGGGCAAGTGGGTTTCAATGGGCACATGCACCCGGAGATCGGAGTTTTTACTACGTGGGCCTCTCCATAGGCTGCTGAGCGTCTTTAAGACATGGCAACTAGCTTCCCCTTGTACAGGGGATGTGAGAGGGAAAGCGAGAGGCCCCCCCATGGAAGACACAGTCTTTCACAGCCTAATCCTGGAAGTGACATGCCTTCCCTTGTGTTGTGTTCTGTCGGACATACACTGCAGCCTGGTGCAGTGTGAGAGGTATACTACACAGGAAGTGAAAACTTCAAGGTGGGGGGTTGTTGGGGTCACCCTCCCGTAAGCAGGAAACTACTGTGTCCTCCTCTATCTACACAAACTCAAGGACATAACAGCCATATGAACGTTCTTGGATGCATATAGCAGCAGGTCATCCTATCCCTTAAACAAAGACAGGACCCTTTAGCGAACCTCCATCTATGCAATTCTAGATTCCCAAGTGACCATTGCTACTGCCCAGACTGCTGAGGTCCCCAAGATCATTCAACTCTATGAAGTCAATTGTAAAACAAATGCAAAGAATCCAGCATAAGGAAACTATGTTACACACATCTGATCTTTTTCTTGGCTGGTCTTTAACTTCATGTTTTCATCATTTAAAATGAGGTAATAAAGCCAGCTTTCCTTGCTAGATACTAAGTAGTACTCATTCAAACAGGTTGAAATATTTGTATACTTAAGCAGCGTTTTTTTCTACTTTAAGTTACAATAGAGAATTATAGAGAAATACTTCCTGGTATTTACACTTTAGCAAAATTCAAACTTATTTTAAAATTCGATGTGTTCTTGATAGTTTACAAATGAAATGTATCTTGATGGCTAAGGTGTTTGTGTGTGTGCTTTTGTGTGTAAGTGCACAACCAAAACATGCAGGGTACTTTGGGCCGTCTAGGAAACAATTTTCAAATTCAATTTGAGAATTTTGGTATCTTGAGATAAGACAAATTTATTCATTATTTGAGAACTAAATTGTGGTAAGTCAGAGCACACAAAACTTTGGTTCTCAAAGAATAAATAAATATATTTTGGTAATCAGAAATATTTGAAATATAACTTCTGTTTCCTTCAGCTTGTTTTATGATTAATCCTACGCAACCGTTGCCAGTTTGAGGAAGGTTAAGTTGATAAAGCAGTCTAGGTGAAGAGGATATGTTTTGCCTGGAAGGTAATTTCTGAAGGATATTTATGTATAAACAGGGACTCGGGGAGGAGCTCATCCTGTTTTTGGGGGGGAAGGTTTGTACTGGGATTCCTCCTCAGTGAGAACTGGTAAGAGCGCCTGGTGCCACCTGGATTGGGGGTGGGACGTGGGAGAGAATTCAGCAACCCATTAAGCAACATCGTTTTCTCCTTAAATAAAAATGAGCCCTTTATATCTGTGAGTGCGTGACAACTCTGAATGCCGCATTAATTCCTGTGACAATTTTATCTTTCTCCGCTATTAAAATGTGCAAGTTATTAATATGACTTATTTTAAAAGTTTATAATCAGCCATTACTAAATCACGTCCTAGAACCATTTTTTCTCTTATTTATGAAAATGTGGTGGAGGGACGATGAGATGATTTTTGATGACCTTTCCACAAAAAAAAAACTGAAAAATAGTCTTGAGAGACATTTTGGGGAAAGTTATCTTGGACCTGTGGGTGCGTTATTTATCTTTTTTTTAATTCAAAGAGTTTGGGTTGCTTACCTCTTCCCAAGATGCTATTAGATTCATGAGTGTGAAGAAGTTGGAACACCCTTGACCAACTCCTTCCAAGAAGTGGCAGAGTCCCGGTCATCCCCAAACCCAGCCAGAACGTTCCACTGCTAACTGACCTCTTCCCCCCCCACCCCCGACAAGGGCTGAGGGGTACCAAAGAACTGAATTCATAGTGTATCCCTGAGACAATCTCGCTTCCTTCCACACACCACGACTCGACTCACCCCTGGAGCAAATCCAAACGACAGGAAGTAAAGACAGTGAGCGATTCCGTGGCCTCTAAACTGACCTTCAGAGGAATAATGCGGTGGCGCATCTTTTGTATTGGTTTCCCTTTGCAAAAGTAAATGTCAAATAAAAAAGAGAAATTTTCTGAAAAGATTTTTATTTGTAATTGAGTACAGTTTGGGCTTTTTTGTTACATAAAAAGTTTCCGCACACTTGGTGGCGAGGGCGCACTTTCAAGGTGCAGGGGCTCAAACCGGAGTGGTTCTTAGAGATGCCCTCCCCGAAGTGCCCGGGCCACTGAGAGAAGCATGACGCCCAGAGCTAGCCCTTTGGCTTAGTGGGAGGAGGTGAGTCCTCCAGTAACAAGTCACGAGAAACCAGTATCCTGCTTCCCTTTCTGAGCGATGGTTACATTAACGGCATCTTTGAATTCAAGGATTGGATATTGAAAGGTCATTATTATTTTGTTAGTTTTATTTGGTCTTAAAATGGACCTGTTAAGTCTGTGTTTATTCCTTTAGCAGGTCACTTATTCATCATTTAGGAAATCTACATGATGTGCATATTTATGTTTAGAAACTCAGGACGTCGAAAGTGGTTTTGTGTTAATTCCTAAACACAGTTGCTATATGATAGGACCATCGCACCATATTTTGTTTGGACTTCTGTTTTTCAGTTTGCTAAAATTTAATTTGATCTGCCCTTCTCCTTCATGTAATGATAATGAAATTTTATAAATTTTATCTTCTTGATGTTGTGTATAAACACAAGAAATTAGAGAAATGGATACTTGGGGGATGGGAGCTAAGAAGAAAGTCATTTGGTTTCCTTTGTGAAAAACTAAGAAATCTTACATGGAGTGTGACTTTTTTTTTTAATAGCTTCATTGTGTTCTCACTTGTCTTCTGCACCCACCCACCCCCACCCCTTAGGACAGATTGATGGCATGTCTTCAGTTTTGAGTGTCTTGCCGTCAATCTGTTTATCTCGGGAGAGTTTAACATTGCCAGGCAGTAACCGCAGGATAGTGAGATTGCGTTCTCCCATCCCGGGCAGATTGTGCCAGGTTCACGCGCTCTGCCTTGATTTGAACCTGTCATTCAGGCTCTTGGTGGCAGCATCTCTGCAGCCCCAGAGGAAACTGCTAGCTCGGGATCCGAGGGTCACACGTTTCTCCAGCAGTTTCATTCACAACATCTCTCTTCTCCTGACCTCGATGCTGAACAGGGTAAATCTGTCTGAAACCTGGAGGTGCTCTGATGGAAAAGTACTGTGTGCTGCATGAGAATGGTTTCCATTCTACCTCTAACCTATTTTTTTCCTTTTTTATTTCCATTTTTCCTAAAAATGGTACATATTTTTCTCAATTTTTTTTCCCTTAGAGGGGAAAAGTAGTTTTAAAATCAGGCAAGGATTTGGGAATCCCTCAACATATCCAGAACGTCTGATACAATGCCTTTCTTTTATTTTTCAGTCAGTTTGCTCCCAGGAAAGCCTTTTTGTGGAAAACAGGTAAAATGCAATTTGCTTTTTCATGTCTTTAGAGGAAGAAAGTGTGTCCTGTGTGTCCTGTATATTCATAGATATATATTCCATATAAAAGTGCATGCTTGAATATATGTATAACTAAATACATATATTTATGTGTACACACCTATATATGCGCACATATATGTTATTTAGCACATCTAAATATTATTTGATTGAGGGAAAAACTCCTTTCAGTTACTTCCAAACGTGAGTCTAAGTGTTTCCCCTATTTCGAGTCTCAACTTCTGGTTCTTCCAACAGTTGTAATTCCTGTTACGTTCACCAGGCGTAAAAAAGTGTAAAAGTTGAGACCACACAGGAACTTGCAGTTTCATTGGCTTATTGAGTAGGCTGCTAAAAGTACTTGTATATTTGCCTTTATTAACCACTGTGTGTGCCCCCTAATTATATGTAGCTATACAAATAATCATTTGAATAATATTGTTTTAAGTCTCATTCTAAATAATCTACCAACCTTTATAAAAGGCCTAACTTGGAAATCTTATCTAAACTGGTCTGGATTTAACAGTATCCCTAGCTTGGGAGTTAGTAGGAGGAGGTGATTGTTATGAAGTGAATGAATTATAAAATTTACACAAAGCCTTGAGCATAAGAGCAGAAATTTTTCAAATTTAATATATACCTTTTTTGAATAGTTCTAAACTGATATAGGTATTAAAATGCTCCATTGATTTAATTGCAGATTTTTAAGGTGAATTAGGAGTTCTGCATTTGCTATACTAATGGGCAACTTGGAATGAAAATATGGTATTCATTTTAAAAGCAGTGGTTAATTTTATTTCAGGTGTCAGCTTAATGGGTGGTCCCTATAAGTTGATTAAAATGCAGGCTGTTTGATTAAATTCCAGTGCTTAGAGAAAGTTTAAATGGGTCATTAGAGTGATTGGTAGAAAAAATGCCATCATTGATATTAGCAATTACAAATCTTCAAGGAAGTCAGTCCCTCAATGGAATGGACTGGTTTTAGAAGAGATAAAATTAGAAAACAAATCTACGTGAAGCATTCAGAAGGAAAAAGGACTCATGGACATGGGCAACCGTGTGGGGGCTGCAAGGGGCAGGTGGGCAGGGAGGAGATATAAAGGAACTAAACGGTAATGAAAAAATATAGTAAAAAGAAAAAGAAAAAACTTAAAAAAAAAGGAGATTCAGACTGGTACTCCTTATTTTACAGTAAAGTTAAAAATTCACAAGCCTTAACATCTTAGGGATAATTCTGAACATTTCCAAAATTTGGTCTTTACCAAAAAGATTAAGTGGTCATTTATAATTTAGTTTAGTGGGAAATCTTATTCCCTAGTCTTCTAGCCAAACATTTTCCCCTACTTTACTCTCTGATTTTATTCATTTACTTGGGTTTTATGCAAAAGACTGCTGAGGTACTTGTGCCCCTTATATTCAAATGAGGTTGTATTCATCAATACAATAACTGGTCACATAGATGCATTACGTATAAGAACAAGTCTTGATGTTCCCATAAAGTGAAAATTTTGTTAAGCGAATTCCTTACAAAAATAAATATATGTCTTGGGCACCTGCCTTTGGAATGTCAATATTTCATTATGCTCAAGAAATAAGGAATAACTTTAATATTACTCAAAGAAAAAAATACAACTAATACATTGAATTAAATATCTATCATATCTATACAGATTTCTTTCTTCTCCTCTCCTCTCCCACGATTTCCTCATCTCTTCCTTCCCCCTTATCCAGCATCAGTGTTTGAATCCTGGAGTAGGGAAAAATCATGCTGCCATTCATGTATTATCACAAAATTCAGTGTCATGCAAATAAAACGGCATAGGGGGTTGATCTGCAAGACAGGTGTGTTATAGTAGAGTACGCATCCATTTATTGCCCTTAGGTTTTATATCATAAAAATCATGTTTTTCATTTCCAGTAGGCTCTTGGAAGACAGTAGCATATGCAATGAGACCTATAAGAAAAGACAGCTCTTTCGGTTGGTATGGTTTACTTTTTTAAACTGTGTTTTCAGATTATGTGGCAAAATTAATGTTAAATGCAAGTGTATTAGTGTAAAATCTCTCTGTTCATGGAATACAATGTGTTCAGTTATCTCTTTGTAAAGCTGGCGTTGAAGCCATATTGGGTCATGTGAGGTACCGGACTGGGAAATCATTACTTTGGATATAATCCTTTAGGGTTCTTTCTCTGATTTTCTGTTTTTCTGTTTTTCTTTCTTTCTTTTTCTCGAGGGCTCACTTTGGAAGCACACCAATTTAATATTCCCAAATCAGCATTGGTGAATTACAGAGTTAAAATTTCTCTGACAGGTTGCAATTGTATACACATTTCCAACACTGGAAATAAATCGATGATAACTCAATTTGAGTACTTGATTTTTAGCTACTACTATCCATCATGATATTTCAAACAGTATTTTTAAGTGCAGATTTTACTTCTAAAAGAAAATATGAGATTGCTTTCAAGTAAAATGAACTATTTAAGTCAAGATCTTTCTGAGATATGGGTAATAGATGATATGTATATAAAGAGGCATATATATAAATCTATAATATTGAATTATATAATTATTATAATTTACTAACCCTAATATAATAATATTATATATCTGTAAGTTGTAAACTATGCCAGAACCTCTGTGAAAGCGGAGGGTTCATACCCATGTACCGACTACTCTATCAAATGTGTCTCTAGCATTCATTATGAAACAAAAAATACCTAATACATATATTAACATTTTAGTGCTTTTCTGAACATTAGGATTCATCTCTGTTTAGGACACGCAAAATAAACAAACAAACAAATGGAAAACTCATGCCTACCTAGAAGAAAAAAATTACCAAGAAAAATAAATCAGTTGTATGCTTAGAGAATATTTTTTTTGCAGTAAATCTGAACTTAGAACCTCATCATTAGAAAAGATAGAGTAATTTATTCCCTTACACTGTGGCAGAAGCAAAAAAACCCAGGATATTTTCTTTTTAACTTCCCTTTCATTTCTAAGTTGAACTACATAGTCTAATGTCTTCCCCTTATGTTATTAGATACTTTTCACAATTCGAGATTAAAAAAGTAACCTCGCACTTTTTTTCTTTGAAAACCCAAAGAAGGACTAGAATTTACCAGTACTCCTACACTCACATACCATGACCTGGTTTGCTTAGCAACATAGATAAAATGTGGGTTTTTGCCCCTTATTGGCCAGTTAGTTTTATGTAGCCCTAAATCTGGTCCCTAGTCAGAGCTACCATCTCCTGAAGTCAGCCATCCTAAATCTGGACACCATTGCCCACCAAAATCACCAAACACAGAAACTCAGCACAAAGCTGTTCATATAATGGGAAAAATAATTCAAAGTGTGCATCGTATCTACCTTTGGTTAAAAAACACAATGTCATCTTCAGACAAAAAGGAAAATGAATCTCACTAGTTATGTTAATCAGCACAGAAACAGAACTTAGAATATGTGCTTTATAATGGCACTATGATCAAATTCTAGTTACACACAAGAGGCCGACTCCTCTTGTTGACCACACATCTCACTACCGTTGTGTTGCTGGTCTCCAGTAGTAGGGGACCGGGACTGGTCTTACATGGCACAGAAAGGCACTGGAGGATTTTTTTTAATGATTCTTATTAGGCCACACCCAAATCGATATGAAGTTCAATTCTGGACCTCCCCTTGACAGTGTTAAGGAGAATAATCAGCAGATAGAGTGTTATAAAACATAGTTTCAAATATGTAAATATTTAGAGATCATAAATTAGAATTATATGCATTGTTTTGAATTTCATTAATGCAAGTGTCTAAAGCAGCAACTTCAATTCTTTCCTTTAATATTTACAGATTTTGATGTAGGAAGATGATTTGAGTGGGTGCAGTAGAAGTAGAGGAAGTTAAAGAAATCTTAGATTGCATCATTGGCCAGGAGATGTGACCCAAGTGTAGAGGAATTTCCCAGTGTTCTGTACACGGCTCTGCCCGAGTGAAGGGTGCAAACTGCAGCAGCCTAGCTAGCACCTAGGAACAGTGGTGGACACCTCCTTGGCAGACAAGGGCCTAGCCACACTCACATTTAGAGGAAGTCTGGATTCCTCCCAGGGAGGTATAGAGTTCATGGGGTGAGGGACCACAGGAACAGAATTAGTTTTAATCCCCCCACTTGTAGAGCTTCCATCTGACACTTCCCATATGTTGAGGTAAGAACCACCCCAAATCTCTTCCTATAATAAACATTCCAAATTAGTTACAACTGAAATAATTGTCACATTCTTTGTACATTTACAGCTGCTAAATAACATTTAGCCAGGCTTTATCCAAGATGGGTCAAATTCATCACAATGGAATGGGGAAAGGATGAAGCTGAGTGTGGAGATTGAAAGAGAGACCATCGGAAATGGAAAAACTGCTCATCTTTCCAGCAGAAAAGAGCAGTTTTTCTCTAGGCGACCGACCTCCTCTGGCTTTCTTAAATTCCAAAGGAGCTTAAGAACTAAAGTTACCTGGCCATTGCTGAGGATCTGATACTTCCTACTCACAACCTAGTCTTTATTTATTTATTTTTAGATTTTTATTTATTTATTTATTTATTTATTTTCAAAGAGGGGGGAAGGGAAGGAGAAAGAGAGGGAGAGAAACATCAGTGTGTGGTTGCCTCTCACATGGCCCCCACTGGGGACCTGGCCCCCAACCCAGGCATGTGCCCTGACTGGGAATCAAACCAACGACCCTTTGGTTCGCAGCCCACACTCAGTCCACTGAGCTACACCAGCCAGGGCAACCTAGTCTTTTTTTAGATGGTCCTTGTTTCTAAAACCGGCAATCCTGAGGTCCTGAGAGCATAGTGTTTGTATGAAAACACTGGCAAAAGACAGGAAGGCACTAAGTGCTTGTCTCGTGGGTTTTCTGCTCCAGTTCCTCCCTTCACTCTACAAAGTTCCTATTGCAGGTTAGCTGTTTCATTTCTATTATCTTTGGGTCCATTTTACCTTCTTCCATTTTCATGCAATAAAAGAAAAAGGTTAGTAAGTAAAGTTGAAGTAAAACCTGAAGTTTTCTGTGCACCTTCTTTACGATTTGGCTGGTGCATGTTTCAATCAGATAGGCATACTTCTAGCATCTCAACAATTCATTATTGTCTTTAGAAGAATATTTATTGCAAAGCTACTACTCATGTCTGTGAGAGTTGGATCAAATTCGAGTCTGCCACCTAGCATAGTGATAGGAAAACTGGGGTTCTATCTATTGCCTTTGATTTATGCCCCCTTTCCTTATTAATAATCCATGAGAATCTAAGAATATTTTAATGATCCATTATTTCCAACTTCAGAAAAATCTTTGAAAATATTAACGAAGTTACTTTTTAAAAAACCAATGAAAATGCAAATTTCACCCACTTTCTCTAGGAAAGACGCCATGCAGTTTGGCACACTGCTTAGAGGTTCTCTGGAGTCTTCAGACTTCACTTCTGACTGTTGGCCCTTCTTCCAATACATTTACTCTTTTTCTATTTGAATTTTGAACAAATGTGTACTTTCACCCATGGAGCTTTTTTGTTGTTGTTTGTTATTCCCATTGATCCTCTTGAAATGTTCCGTGTCAGTGTGGTGTTCACACCATTGTTACTATCACAACAGGACTGAAGGCTCTTTCCTCTGCCCGGGAGGGTTAAATGCACTGGGCAAAATTCTCCCCGGAGGCGGACAGGGTAATTTTGGTCATTTTTGTGCTGTGTGTCAGAGCCTGCATGTGTTCAGATACATAGCTCATAAAATTAGAAAAGAAATGAATAAACTGGCCTTTCTGGAAGTGTGTGCATTTTCCCTTAGTCCAGCTATTTCATGCTGAAGGAAGAGAGAACGCTCTTCTTCTTTGACGAGAGTTGCTTTTAGGATCATTCAAGATCACAGGCATTTCCAAATATTGATTTACTGTTGACTTAGGTCAGGAGAATTTATCTTCCCTCCTGTCCACAGCAGAAGTTTACAATGCTACTTTATACCACGTTTTTCTAGTTGCTTCTCCTTCACTGGCAGAGGGATCCTGTGACATTCGTAGGTTTGGTTTCCTTCCCTTTGTGACATGAGTGTTACATGTGATGTGTTACCTGTCTGCACATGAATGAAGTATTCGTGGCGCTATTTGTGAGGCAGCAGGTTTAATGGAAAGGGTGGACAAGAAGGGTCTTGTGTAGACGACTCTTCCAGGCACGGTCCCACTCGATGTCCACACTGCTCACGGAATGTAACACTGTCCCTGTGCATTTTTCCAATGGCCCTGCTCCAGGGGGAACAGAGACGGCTCGGGGAGGACTTCCGGGAGTCGGCAGAGCAGCTCAGAGAATGAACTCAAGTGGCCCGACCACCAGCGGGCCTGGAGCAGCACAGACTCCGACAGCTCCAACCGCAATCTCAAGCCCACCATGACCAAGACGGCGAGCTTTGGGGGCATCACGGTGCTGACCAGGGGTGACAGCACGTCCAGTACCAGGAGTACCGGGAGGCTGTCCAAAGCAGGTAGTTAGTACTGAAGGGGTTTAAGTCCTGTGGCATTTTCTGGATTCTACCCACGCTGTGCAGTCAACATTCCCTCTGACTTTGAGTTAACTAATGAAGATGATGTTAGCTGCTGGGGTAGACTGAGATCAGAATGTGCAGTTTAAATACCAATACTGCCTCTTGCTAGCCTGCACCTAAGTGCAATTATTAACCCCTCTAATCTCCAGTGTCCTTATCTATAAAATGTAGGTGATACTAGAATATTAGTCTAACCCCCTTCAGTAGACTATTGTAGGTTTAACTCCAATCATTTATGTAAAAATGGCTGCCAAGGCAAGGCACAGGGCAACTATTTTACAAAAATTAGCCTTTTAAAAAGTTAATACTGTTATTTCTTAAAACCACATTATAAGGTCATCAGGATCTTAGTAGTTTCCATTCCTGCTTTGGCATGCTGTGAGGGTCCTGGGCAAGTTAGTTAACCTATTTGTGCCTCAGTTTCCTCATCTGAGAAAAGGGAATAATAATGGCACCAACACTGCAAAGTAATTGTTAAGACCAAGAGTTAATATACTCAAAGCAATATCTGGCCAGTTATTAGTCCTCAGTAAGCAGCAGTTCTTGTTTATTTTTATTATTGCCATTTAATGTTTCCATCCCTGCATTGCACATAAGGAAGGTAACCCTGAAAAGGTTTAGAGTTTCCAAGTGACCAGGCTCATGCATCTGGTTTTTATTCCTGTATTTCTTCTTCTTCTTCTTAGTGAATAGTGATCTTTTGGATTTAGTAGTTCAAGTTTGCACAGTCTTTGGGAGTCCATGATGATGAGACAACTAGAACCATTCACTTGAAACAACTTTAAACTGATGGAAACATTAATACCACAGGGTTCATATTAGCTCTTCTTTCTCCCAAGAATCCCTCATCATCGTTTACAAACTACTTTGAAATGTTTACAATTAAAATATCCCATACAATCCCAAAAAAGTAACAGGTGACCCTTCAGGAGCACTCCATGAACTTAAGTGTTTATTTTTATTTATATATTTATTATTATTATTTTAACTGAATTTATTGGGGTGACATTGGTTAATAAAATTATATAGGTTTCGGGTGTACACTTCTATAATCCGTCATCTGTATACAGCATCATGAGTTCCCCAGCCAGGTCTAGTCTCTTCCCATCACCGTTGTAGTTTAGTATATACTATCATTGTTTCTGTTTGGCTTTGCTTTTGCTTTGGAAGCTCGAAGACCCTGACTCTCAGCTAGGGTGGGGGCACGTGTTGTGATTTCCTGCTGAGCCTTAGGTATCAGGGTACACTGGGGTGCACTCATGGCCTGGGGCCACAGGTGAACAGGAGGCCAGGGCCAAGAGGGGAAAGGTGAGTGGACAGCAGCAGCCAGAGGTTAGACATGGGCTCCCCTAGGCTGTGAATGCCTTCCCAACCAAGCATCACGCACGCTGAAGGGGGTTCTATGAAATCGAGGCTCATTATGCTAATGGTTTAACATAATTATGTTGTTGACAAATGCCTCCTGAGAAATTATCTCGTGTTTTCCTACATAGGCAGGAAATTAATAGCATTTAGTCATCGTCACTACTTATATATACACATATCTTGCTTCCTGGACAGATTCAGGTGGGCTTATACCACCTCCTGTCATTTTTGTTCACCAATTGGAGAATTCTTGATTTCTACCTCTAATTAATTGCTCTTATATTCCACTATTGCAGCAGCGGAAGTCAAGAAAATCCACTGTGGTGCACTTAAGCTCTTGTAAACTAAGAAAGGTTCAATAGTTTTAAATCTTCTCAACAGGCAGAGACCAAGTACCTTAAATGGCGCACTTGAAAATTCCAGCACACCGAAAGAGCTCTTAGGAGTTTGAAATTAATCGTCCTCTCCATGCGCCAACCCCCAATCATGTCCAGAGCAAAGCTTCTTGGAAACATTTAAAACACCTCAAGAATGCTAAAATGCCATGTTCTTTGAAGAATGGTTAGAAATTGTAAGTGCCTCAGACATTTTCAAAAAAAAATGTAAGTGTCTGCATTTGAAAGCTTGTCAAGGTGCAGGAAGGGAAAGCAAAAAATATATATAAAAATTAAAGGAAATTAAGCTAGGATGTCAAAACATACTCACAGTTTTCCAAGATGGTTTTTATGAAGCCAAGCTGTCAGTCTTGCTGTCGTGAGACTTTAGAACAGCACAAGTTTCCAATTTTTTACCTCGTCATAAACAGTGGGATTGCAAACTTCCCTTTTGCCTTTCAGAAACCAAGTCTAGAGTTGTGACATTCAAGTTACTCTTCTCCCCTTTTAATTACAGAGGTTGGAGCTTTGTATGGATGATGATGAGGCTTTTTCCAAGCGGGAAACGTATTCCTACATTTTGGAAAAAGCATGCTAATGAAGTCCGAACATACAAGCACATTCCCTGGGCTGACTTTCCCCTATGGCATCCCCCACACTGAGCACATGGTCACCTAACCGGCGTCCAGCACACACCTGGCGGGGGTGGATGACATTATCCTGTCATGGCATCCTCCTTGGGAGGAAAACGCAAATGGGGATTGGGCTGCAGCCTCAGCAGTTCCTTGGTAGTGGCGGTGTGGCTGGAAGACAGGAGGATGGCATCTGTTTCTCTCCACACTGGCTAAACTGCACTGTTTTTCTATCATCCCTCCCTCGTGATCTCCGCAGCAGGGGTTCTCAGCTTTAGCATTAGCTTTCTTAAAGCACAGATGGCTTGCTCAGAAACCACGTTTGGAGAACAACTGATCCAGAGAAATAAGAGAGTCTCCCGTTTTGTTCTAATAATTTTACACGGCCTCGTGTTTTGTTTTCTGGAGGCGAGGGTATTCTTGTTGTCAGCTTCCTAGTCTACACACTACAGTATGTCTTAAGCCAGTGAAAGGCACCACATCTTACTGCCACTTCCTCTTCTGTGTACTTATCTTCACCACTACACTAGTGCATCCTGGGTATTCTCTTCTGCCTTGTAATTTCAGAAGCTTTAGGTTATTCTCCTGAATTCTGACCCCTGGATCCAGATAGAAACATTTTCTTGAATTCAGAAAGAAAAATAATTATGGTTCAGGATGCTTAAAGAAAGAAAAGTTGCATCAGATGGGTTAAACAGGCAAGGAATACTTTATTCATAACTGTTGTAATAGGAGTTGAGACTATTACAATAGGGGAGGGAGATTAAACTCAACCCTGCTGAGACAAAAGGCAGGAAAGTTTTGAGTGGGCTCATGGAAAAGGACGTAGACTTTAGAGAGGTGACTGGTCAATTTGATGACGCCCTCTGTGTCTGTTCACTGGTGCTTATCAAAGTCAGGCACTTACCCTCCCATAGACACTGACACACAAGGGCACTATTTTTCCTGATGGTCACATTTCAAAGGGATGGCTCCCGGGTCCTCACTAGAGCACACTTCAAACTAGAGTTCTGCAATGGCTCACTGGTGCCAGCTCTTTCTCCTGTCCAACCCCTCAGCCCAGATATGGGCATAATAATTTTCGTAGGACCTTACATGTCTGGGGGCAGGAAGTTTCATTGTATTATTACTGTTGGTGTTATTGTTGAGTCTACACTAGTCTTAATGTTGGACTGTGACATCGAATCACCTGTGTCAAATCCTCAAACTCTGCGACTGGCACCGGGGCTCTGACTTCAGGGTCATGATATCATTGATGTGCTCTCAAAATTACTCCTTGCATTTTCAGAATTCCTTTTTAGATCCTTTATTTTCCTTCCCCTCTGTTATTCAGAACCTCGTGAGTATTTTGAACTGGTGAGATGGAGCATCCTAAATTAACTGGAAACTGTATCATTCGTAATAATCAAGTCATGGAAAAAGAGAAAATTCCCAACTGAGATCACTGTAGCGGTCCATGATATATTCATACGCATGCTTCCTTTTCAGGAGGCAGTTGGGTCACGGTTAAATCTAGATTAGTCTGTCAAGATCGAATCCTAGCTCTGTGATTAGCTAGCTGTGTGAGTCAACTTGAGTTATCTAACTTCTCGATGCTTTAATTCCCCTCTCTATATGTATAGACAGCGATAGGGTTTCTTATTAGTGTTTATCCAGCTGCTCACACGTGCTAAGTGCTCAAGAAATATCACTGTCCTCCTTCTCAGAAATCATCACTCTCCACTGGCCCCTCTTCCTTGCAACTGCACAATGGATTACTATCACTTGTTTTAAAATATTTCCAGTTTAAACGTACATTTTAGAATCTTGAAAACCATGTTAACTATTCATTATGTATGTTAACCTTGAATGTCACAGAAGAACGTATTTTTAATGACGTTAAGTCAATAGTTGTGGGCTAATAATGTAAAAACTTTACTGCCGTCTTGCAATCTATGATTCATCCAAATCATCTATTAGTGTAAATTCACAGATACAGAAATTTTGGTTGGTACATTTTTTCTCCAATGCTCTGGTTAATATTCAATGCCCAGAACAGCCATAGTCAAGGTCTCTGGAGCTGCTTGACTCTGGTTTCAGTGAAGGACAGCTAGTGACTAGTGGGCATGGGATGTAGCTGATGTTTCTTTGTCCCCAGAGGAGGGAGAGAGAGATGATTATGGTTAGATTCCACCTTGGGGGCTTGTGAACACTGACCCAGTTACCTGCATGTTTGAGAAATTCACAGTCCACAAACATCACCAGTGACTTTTGCTCTCATGTCATCTGAAGAATGTTCCGTCGTTGTTATGAAGACCAAGCCCTCATGGGTCCACCTCTTGGCTATATTAGAAATATCACTGAAATAAGATTTCTGCAAATATGCGCAGCAGGGTACAGATCTTAAGCACTCCCAACAGGAGCAACCCACTTCTTCTACTCACATCTGGGGGAAAAGATTATTTCCAGCCCTGTGCCTTCAAAATTGAGCTTTTTGGTTGTTGGAGAACCAGTATTTTAAAATCGTCTCATGATCAGCACAGGACAGGACTCCTTCCAGCTCAGTAAGACATTTCCATGGCATTAATTACTCAGGGCGATAGTACTTTTCAGGCACTGAGTTCAGAGCATTAGGGTACCATTTACCAATTGATCACCCATGTGGCATGTGAGAAGGCTACAAGGGAGCATTCATTCTTAATCTCTGCTTTTTCAGGAAATTGACACATCAGAAAAATATGTAGTAGATATCTCAAAAAAATGGGAGACCGAAGTGTAGGTGGGGCATGAATTGTTCTCACCCTGCAGCACTCACCTGGAACTCTTAAATGACAGATTATTTAAAGTAGCATTTAGACCCAGAGCTGTGGTCTTTGTCCTCTTCTGTGCTGAATGCTGCGTTGATTTGTGTCTCCATGGTAGGTTCTGAGTCATCCAGCAGCGCAGGCTCCTCGGGATCACTATCACGCACCCACCCCCCTCACCAGAGTGTGCCCCTGGTCTCAGGCGTGGCGGCCAGTTCTCCTGGCTGTGTGCCCTATCCGGACAGTGGAATGGGGGGCCAGGTCGGTTCCAGCAGCACCAGCTACATCCTCCTGCCACTGGAAGCTGCCACAGGCATCCCGCCGGGAAGCATCCTTCTTAATCCACACACAGGTTAGTATATCACCTCTGCTTCAACAGGGACTCAAGACCAGGGTTTGTTCTTGTGTTCAATCTTACTATTTTACTAGTGAGTTGTGGGTTTTTTTTTTAATATTCTTGAGCAGGAGAACTTGTTGCATGAATTGCTATGGAAGGTCTTGATTTATGAAGAACAGATCTACTCCTAAAATCTATATCTCCATATTGAAAAAGTATTGATAAAGATATATAGATATAGGTACTTCCCAGAAATCTACACTTTTCTCTCTGTGCTCTCTTCACTGACCACAGAGTTTCTCATGTGTTCCTGGGAACTGAGATCAGAGATCAGTGAAGGTTGAATTGAGATATACTAACTAAAACTTTGTTTCTCAGAATAAATTCATGAGCAGCCTATTATGATGTTAAAAGTGCTTTTGCATCCAAAATATTTAAGGAACTGGAGATATTAATTGGGACACATAGTGGATTCTTAACTATAGAAGATGCTTTCCAACTCCTGCCAGAGAATAAGGAATGGCTGTGGTGATGAGGCTACAGGAGCAAATTCTTAGGTATTGCAGAGATTTTAGGCCTAGACTGGTTTCGGTGGGGGTTGTGGAATTGGTAACTTCATGATTCTGGTTTCTTCGAAAGTGAATGACTACTAGTTGTTAATTTTTAAATTTCTCTAGTGGTCAGTTACCTTCCACACTGGTTCCCTAGGATCCAAACCATTGAGCCAACAGACTGTTGAACATCTGCTTCAATGGGAGACTTCCCAAGCAGGGCAATGGTGCCCAGGCCTCAAGGCCATTTGACAGTATCTGCAGACATTTTGATGATCGTGACCTAGGCTGCTACTGGCATCTAAGAACGTAGAGGCCAGAGATGCTACCAAACATCCTGCAATGCACAGGTCGGCTCCTTCCAGCAGAGGGTTATGCGGCCCAAAGTGTCAGGAGTACAGTGGTTGAGAAACCCTGGGTTGGAAGGTTTGACATTGACTCGTCTCATCTTTAGAAGCCTTTCTAGGGATTGACTTGTCTCAAAAATGTGGCTGAGGTTGGGTTTAGGTTATTGCAGAGTGTTCCTTTGATTGGTTAAACTTGAAAATGCAAAACCGGATGTGAATCTTGTAAAAACGTTCAGCCGCAATCTCCTCACATATCTAGTACCACTAGTAATTAGGAAATTCAAAGAAACATGAGAATGATAGTAAAATAGTTACTTGAATAATTGCCACATTTTCATGAAAACATATGGCACATTCTCAAGGCAGGGTGTTTGATTGAGACATTTTGAAAATGCCATCAGCTTCGGGGAAAAGAAGGCATAATCATTTTATTGAAAACCATTTGAAAGCCTTCTGATTAGCTACTTCTAAGGAGAATATTAGATTGCTTTTATTTTATTTGGATCATTGTAAAGTGCTATAAAAGAAATTAAAAGAAAAGTAGGATCATATGCATTACTCTGGGCGCTGTTCAAAGTATGATCCGACTTTGTTGGCTTAAATTCTTTCACTTTTAATTGAGATGGAGGGCTTGCAGACAAGAGCTCAAAACTAAGCATTAGTTTTGAGTGGTTTGTTTTCAGCAAAATTGCAGAGTGTCTCCAAAAAGCACAGCAGAGTATTTTCGGGTATAATACAAGAATATTATTTGTAATGATAGTGTGGCTGTGCATGTGTATGTTTGTATTATCAGCTGTAATCTTGTTTACAGAAAGAGAAAGACAGTGCTTTCGGGTGCCAAGTCCCAATTCTTATTCATTGGATGGAGTCATTTGGAGCTATTATCAAAATACTTTCTTTCAAAGAGGATCCTAATGAAGAAACGGGATGTAATAACACTGTCGAACAGCTTTGCTGTACAGACTTCTCTGATCTGACAAATGCTAAATATTATAATGTCCCTAGACCAGAAGGAGAATGTATTGATGAATAAAAAAAAAACATCTATAGACCAGAAGGAGATGTAAGGTGAATTAGGATGTTTTTTTCTTTTACAGAATGTGTTTATTTTTGTAAACGGAAAACAGGCACATGCATGTATGTATATGTGTATGTGTGTTTGTAGTATGTATATGTGAATATCTATCTCTCTATTTAATCTAATCTCTTATAAGTCTCTACTATTGAAACAGGAAATTTGCCTGCTTTGGGCTCGAATTCATTTTTCTCTGTCATTGCTGTGTACTCCTGAAATCCATACTTCTCATCCTCTGCCAGATGTGTGGTAGAAATGATTGGTGTTGGGAACCAAGAGTATATAACTACTTTGCTTCTTGTGTCAATTGTCCTTGGGTTCATTTCCTTGTTATCAGCACATCTATAAGCCCCCATGGGAAGGGACCATACTGGGTCCCTTTTTTTTTTTGCTTTGTTTTTTTTGCTTCCCTAGAGTGGATAACAGCGTATTCTCAGGCACCATGCTTAGACACAGGTGCTCAGTAATTGCATATTATTGAACTATTATCAACTACCCATTAGAGATATTGAAGTAGATAGCGAGAAGATTTACATCTAATGTCTCATATATGAGAATGTGGCTCATGGATAAAATTATGACTGATGAAATATCCGTCTCAAGCAGGATTAAGACAAGCAATGATTTGAAAATACGAGGGTGCCTGCCAGTCACATCTACTAAATGAAACAAAAATGAAACCTCCTTTGTCAGTACAACTGACTTGACTCTTACTAAGTACAAAATATTGAACAAATATTCTTGCAGTTTTCCAAATACAGCCACAACTTTTCATTTTGCCTGGTCCTGACTCAGCGCTCAGCTGGTCTCTTTCTAACTCAGGGCCTCTGGCCTGTTCTTCCTCTGCTTTTCAGGGATCTGGATGAGTGAGTTGCTGCAGGGGCTCTTTTTAAAAGTCACCCCTCTATAAAGTCTTCGTCTTTGCAAGGCGAGCCCGGTTTGAGTCTTGACTTTGATCTTTCCCCAGCTGTCTTGGACTCAACCGCCTTTTGGAAATTTTTAGCAGAAACTCATCTTTGTTTGGCTGTCTTCTTTCAACATCCAGAGATGCCAATAGCCTTTGGCACCCCTCAAATACTTGTTAATTCCCCATGTACGTTGTTATTCCTTTGCTTTGCCTTCATTGGTGCAAATTCGTGAGTGTGTGATGTAAGGGGCGCGCCTTCAGGGACTTCAGCTTGAGCAACCCTGTTGGCTGGTCTGTTTGAAATGGTCCTGATGGATTTCCACCACCCTCTACTTGTTTATATTTCATAAGACTTCTAGCTTCTATTTATCCAAATCCTTCTACCTTTTTCTTAAATGTACTATGAAGTTTTTATATAGTATCTACAAACATATCTTTGCAAGATCTGAATGAATCCTTTCCTATCAACCATAAACAGTTCCCTTATAATTTGATTGATCACTTTCTAAAATCTACAAGAGGAAAATCTTTTTCTCACCCACGTTCTGTCTTTTTAAATAAATAACCCTTTTGCCAAGTCCATGGCAGTCTTGCTTTGGTGGCAGGAACCAAGAGCATATGACGGCTCTGCATCTTGTGTCCATTGCCCATGGATTCGTTTTCTTGTTACCAGCACATTTATAAGCTCTTTCAGGGGAGGGGTCATAAATTGTTGTGTTTTTGGTTTTGTTTTGCATCCTAGAATGGATAGCAAAGTCTTCATCTCTGTACAGGTGCTCAATAATTTTATATTGGTAAAATACTATCTATGACACATTACACATGTTGATATGGAGAGGGGAGAAATTGTCCACCTGATGTCATGTGTTGGAGAGGAATGAGCACTGGGCATTGAGTCCTTCCCTCTGCCCCAGCTCAGTGCCCAGCACTGGCTTCCCTCTGGAGCTGCTCTCTCTGTGCCTGTGCCCACACACATGCCAGGTCTTGGGCACGCTAGTGCGGCTCCTGACCCGAAAACCTCTTCTAAGCTGGATAGTCCAAGGGCCAGCTAGTTTTGATGTCCCCTTTGGACTCCAGCAGCTGTCAGCTACACTCATGGCTTGTATTTAGTGGTGATTGCATCTGGATTGGTGGAAATGGCAGAATGCAGAGACACCAGCATCACCCAACTTGAAAACCAATAGTCACCCATCCTTGCTCTCTTAGGGAATTGTTCACTGTCCTAGTATCCACCTTAACTTCTTTCATTTTCCTCAGCTATTGTTACCTCTCCTTAGTGAGCAGAAATTCAATCTTTTATACTTTCTTCTCCTTCCAGAAGAACCTGCCATCTCTCTCTACCCAAGTGAATTCTTAGTACTTCTCATACGCAAATATTTAGAAACATTTCTTTCTTCTGGTCCACAGTGTGTTGATAATATTTCAGATAGGGGATCTACAATTTATCAAAAGAACGTTGAATATTTTGCAGATCTGTTTTTCACCCTAATTATGGCCAGCTTTTCATGCTTCTCTGGGGTAAGTTGAAAGTTATATAAAATATAATAGATTCCTTCTTCTCTTATCTGCAAAGCTGGGTGAGATCGCGTATCCGAGGGTGTTGGGAGAACTGAGATCATGCATGTCAGCTGCCTGTCCCTGTGCCCGCCACATTGGAAACTGTTTGTTCTCCTTGAAACCTTCCTTTTCCTCCCTCTTTCCTCTTTCATTTGCTGCCCCAGATGCTCTTCCCTTCAGCTCCTTGTTCCTGTAACCTTCCTGCTGAGCCTTCCTTTCCTATCCTGAAACATGGGGAGTCCACACCTTCCTTCCTCACCAAGCCACAGTGAGACCCCAACAATACTATCCTGTGAACTCTAAGATACTCCCCGAATAAGAGTAACAAAAAGTGAACTCTGCCATTATTTCAAGAGGCAAAACACTGTACTTCCCTCTGCCTTATTACCAGATGATCCCATGATAAGTTTATTACGGATGACCTTTAAAATCTAAACCCCCATATATTCCTGCGTGTGTCTATTCAGAGAAGCAAGTGGGTGGATGCGTTATGTTCTTTTGGATATATATATATATACATGGAAATGACAATGATACTGAATTGCTGACAAAGCTAGAGGAAGGTAAACAAAGGTATCGGTAAATAACGTGTGACCAAACATAGCTGGAATTGTATAAAAGGAAAGCAGCCCCCTCAGGGTGTGCGTTATCCTGCTGATGGCTGCAAGGTACGGGCAGCAGAGCACAAGGCTTTGTGAAGATTGCTTCTCCACTGGGTGCCACTGTACACAGATGCACTGAGCTTTGGCAAATCTCCCTGGAGGTGGGAGATTTATTTACTGCTTCTTAAATTGTTCTGGGTTTACATTATTATCTAGGTTAACTGCATGGGTCAAAAACATCCAAGTCTCTACAAGGTAAAGGTTCAGGCGTCCTGGGTTCCCACTGCCCTGCCCCTTTACTCGAGGTTGCTTTTTAAGTATCTATCAGAGCGGTTCTTTCCGGCAAAGGGGAGATAAGGGGCTCACCGATTCCATAGGTGGCCTCTGATTCCATCGCAGGCCAGCCCTTCGTGAATCCCGACGGCAGCCCCGCGGTGTACAACCCGCCCAGCAGTCAGCAGCCCCTGCGAGGCGCCGTGGTGGGGCCGTCCCAGCAGCAGCCCCGGCAGCAGCCCTCCCCTCAGCCGCAGCAGCAGGTGCCGCCACCGCAGCCGCAAATGGCAGGAGCGCTGGTCACTCAGGTAAGGAGCCGGTGGGAAGGCAGGGAGAGGGCTTCAGGGTAGCATTGCACTAGGAAGAGGGCATAGTCTCCATCGGTTCCGCCTCCATCTACTCCTCAATGCAACCTGGCAGCCTAGAGTCCATGGTTGCTGGTGGACAGGATTTCATATGGATTCCTAAGTTTAGACAGAGATGAGTGTCCCATCCAGTGACTTACCTGGCGAGGACATGGTACTAGGGAGAATGAATGACTAGTTTTTTTCTTAGGTCTAGATGCTCCTTTTAGGTATCAAGGAGCCTTTCTTGGGAACTGAACTTACATTCCCACCCAGGCTTTTGTACAATAGAATCTTGCCCACCTATTCCCAACACAGACCATGTTCATGTCTGCAAAGCGTCAGTATTAAGTTTTTTTAATGAAAGGGAAGACTAGAAATCCATTCATTCCGAGGTGACCTGACCATTCATACACCCCTTCGAGAGATGTAGAGCTGCCCCCACTGTCTAGGGTGGCACGCAGCAATGTCCACAGAAACCTGAAGTGTCCCAGGTATGTTGCTAGAGGAGCCGTGTTTTAAATATCTTTTCCCTCACCTCTTAGTCCCTGGAGGTGGTAGCTGTTATTTGACAAATCTCCCTGAAGGTAGTAGATTTATTTGTTGCTTCTTAAATGACTCTAGGCTTACATTATTATCTACTTTAACCAGATGGGTCAAAAATAGCCAAGTCTTCATGTGGGAGAAGGTTCTGGGTCATGTTCAAGGGCAATATTTTTAGTCCCAGAGGATCTACAACATGAAAATACAGCAGTACCTTCTCAAAGGAGCATTCACTCTGTGCAGAAAATGGCCTTGACATTCCTTTGGAGGCTGGTTCTCCGCCTCCAGAATGCAGTGAGCCAGGAGGACCTGTGAGGGGCAGTGGGCGGTCTCCTTCACATAGGACAGCATTCCTGTGGGACTCCATGCCCTGTGCTTCCCTGTGACCTGATCAACGTTTTCTTCCCTCCAGTCTGTCCAGGGGCTGCAGGCTTCCTCCCAGTCAGTGCAATATCCAGCCATCTCTTTTCCTCCCCAGCATCTCCTGCCTGTGTCCCCAACGCAGCAGTTCCCCATGGTATGGATTACATGTGTGCGCGGCTTCTCCCCTGGGAGGGCACACTCACTGGTTTTACCATGTTCCGGTGCAGGGGTGGCCAATGCTGGGCGGGTGCCCCAGGGTGACCATGACAGTGTGTGTGCGTGCGTGAATGTCTCGTTCTAGAACATTCCAACCCATCTTCAAAATCATGGTTGGTTGGTTGTTTTTTTCTGTTATCTGGCCCATGTTGAGTGGTTCTGCAATCTGGTACCTTTGTAAGAGTTTACCAGCTAATCAGGAATTGAATGCCTTCAGAATTAGAAGTTGGAAACACAGAGACACACGAACTTGGCGTGAGGGTTTGGGGAATATCTTAAAGTCAGTGCCGAGATGGCCACCGTCATCACCCTTATGCTCCTGATATAGTTGTGCCTTCACATCCCAGTCCCCTTATTCCCTCCATGTACTAGGTCCTTCTGGACAATAAGAGTGAGCATTGCCCCTAAATCGCAGGCCAGGCCAGAGAACAAAGACTGCCTAATAAACAAATGGGGTCCCATCTAGCCTGCTGGTGATGCCGGTCCTGACTCCATCTTTGCAGCAGCCACAGTGACAATGGCCATGAGTCCTTCCTCCTCTCCCCAGAGACAGATGTGTGGTTACTGCTGGGAAGACCAGCTGACCCTTCAGCACAGAACGCTGCACCATCCTTGTCTCGGCACCATCCCGAGGAGCCCAACCCCTAATGAAAAAACTAATCAGTTTCCCTTGAAAGAGGGAGTTAGGGTCAGATTGGTTACCATCTCTGTCCCTTGGGATGATTAAATCAGTGTTCTCTTATTCCGTTCTTTTGTTCTGGACAGAGGATTCCTTTCTTTTATTTTTTGTGAAGTGCACTCCCTTCCTCTCCCACAAGGACAGGCATATGGCCCATGTCTGCCTCTGTGTGCCTCTCCCATTACTAAGCTGATTTCACCAATCAGCTCCTTTCTTTCTGGGTCTTGCAGAGAGAAGACGTGGCGACACAGTTCGGCCAGATGAACCTGAGCAGGCAATCCTCAGGAGAGACTCCTGAGCCCCCACCCGGCCCTGTCTACCCACCATCCCTCATGCCCCAGCCAAGCCAGCAGCCCGGCTACGTCATCGCCTCCACGGGCCAGCAGCTCCCCGCCAGCGGGTTCTCAGGCTCCGGACCTTCCATCTCCCAACAAGTCCTCCAGGCCCCTCCCTCACCACAGGGCTTTGTGCAACAGCCTCCACCTGCACAGGTAAGCAAGCTTTTTCTCACTCCTGTGACCACAGGTGATTTGTGGTGCACTTGGACCTCTCTGTTTCCAGGTAGAATATCACCAGTTCAATATGTCTTGCTCTTCCAGTCCAGACTTACATTCCACACCTGCAGGACCTGGTCTGTCCTGTTCATCAGTGCAGAAAGCGTTGGGTCTGAGAAAGTATGTTTAAGAAAACCAACCCAACTATCCATGCTACAAGTACATGGGGAAACACCCCAATTTCCAGAGCACTGGTACAGAGGCCACAGGAAAGCAGTCCCTTCCCCGTGGTGCCCTGCTCGCTGGATTGCCTGGGAAGGGACAGCTGTAGGGAAGAAGAGTGCCAGCCCCTGGAGGACTTTCAACATCCTCATGTTGCTGCTCTGGAAATTTGTTCTTTGCTTCCTCATCAATTCACAGCTTTTTCTGGAGCTAGCCTGGTACTCTGGGCAGGAGCCCCTCTCTACTCCACAGGAGGAAGCTAAGCAGACATCCACTGTCCTTTCCCTTCCCTTGGGGGAAGCCGAGCTCACTCGTGCACTCACAAGTAGCCATTAATCATATTTAATTGACTTGAGCATGTAAGACACCGCAGATCACTGATTTTTACTGTCTTCTCAAAGACTGATTATGTGTTACTTCTCACCACCAAACATCTCCGGTGCTCTCCCGGGTATCCCTGGCAGGATATTGCAAGTGATTACTGTCAAGATGTAAAATGCAGAGAGGCATTTTCTGGTCCGTTTTTAACACACACATATCCCAAGCAAATTCCATCCTAATTATGAAATATTGTATTGGATGAGCTGCTTAAAGTACAGTGTCACCTTCTCATCATTTGTTTCACTGAATTAACATCTTGAATAAATTATTTTCCTTTCAAGCCATGCAAAACCCTCCACCATGAAATAATTTTCACTCAGCTGTTCATTTTTTATGTAAGCGGTTAATTAGTAGTTCATCTCCAGTTGCCTTCTCCATGATGTCTCTTGGCTAATAGAATTTAAAGAGTTGTGAAAAATAATTTTAAGTTATAGGAGAAAGGGCCTCATTAATATGTCAATTATTTTGCTAATAAATTAAGTACTTTAAACTTAATTATTGGGGAAATTCTTTAGCTCCTTTAGCCTATAACATGTGAGTGTTCTTATAGATTTTTACTGTCAAAGAGATGGCAGAATATTTCACTGGAGACTTTTTTTATGAACGTTATTCCTTGATGAAAGAGTTTCCGTATCAGTGGAGAGCCAGAGCAAAGACAGCTCGGAGCCCATGGTGTGTCTGAAGCAGAAATGGCTTCCGCGATGGCGATGATTTCATTCCCCCTTCACCAGATGGAAAAATAGAAAGAGGAAGGGGGGAAAGAAGACAGGTGCTCATTATTCATAATCGGTTTGGACCTCCATGAATTTCTTTTTTAGAAGAAACTAAGGTTAAAGTATTGGATAAAACCCATACTGATTTTAAATTATTTTATTAGACATTTTAAAATTTGGTGACTCAATGATGAAACATGAAAAGAATGCTTGAGGTACAGTCCATGGGCAGACATGGAAATGTGGAGGCGTGTCCTGCATGCTTGTTTCATTAAATAAAAACAACACAGAATGTAGTGGTTTTTTTTTTAATTTTTACTTTCTTTTTTTTTAAGATTTATTTTTATTTATTTTTAGAGAGAGGGGAAGGGAGGGAGAAAGAGAGAGAGAGAAACAGCAATGTATGGTTGACTCTCACATGGCCCTCTGGCCTACAACCCAGGCATGTGCCCTGACTGGGAATCGAACCGGGACCGCCTGGTTCCCAGGCCGCGCTCAATCCACTGAGCTACACCAGCCAGGGCCAGAATGTAGTGTTTTAAAACAACCACCACTGTGTTGGTTATGGGTAGCTCAGCTGGGATGGCTCTTCTCTGCTCCACATGACGTTGGCTGGGGCAACTTGAGTAGGGCTAGAACATCCAAGATGGCCTCACTCATGTGCCTTGAACTCAGTGTAGCCGCTCAACTGGGGTGTCATGCGGCCCTTTTCTCCAGCTGGATAGCCTGGACTTCTTCTCCTGGTGATTGGATCCTCCTCCCACAAAAGTGGGAGCTGCACTGCAAGTCTTTGTAAGGATCAGGCTTGCTAGTCTCCAAAGTCACCATTTATCAAAGCCAGCCACAGAGCCCGCTCAGGTTCAAGGGCTGGGGAAACAGATTGCCCCTCTCCATGGGAGGAGCTGCGTGTACACACACGCAGGCCTGGGGGAAGATTTTGGCAGCTATGTTTATAATCTAGTACAATTACATGATGCCACCCAATGACAGTGTATTTTATAGTTAAAAAAATGCTACTTAACCTACAGGCATCACTCCCTGCTGTTTTTCCCTTTCTTCCCCAGATGCCCATATACTACTACCCATCTGGTCAGTACCCTACCTCAACCACGCAGCAGTACCGGCCCATGGCCTCCATTCAGTACAGTGCTCAGAGGGGTCAGCAGATGCCGCAGGCAGCACAGCAAGCAGGTACTTGGAATCGTCTCCTGTTTCTTCCTTTAATCCAGTTATTCTTGCACATAAATCTCTCAGTGGGCCTCTCTGGATGAGTATCCATGCGTGGCCATTGAAATCATCTCATTTCCCTTACTCAGAAAAGACAATGAAGCATTTGATTAACTCTGTACGGGAAAGGAACAGGTACAAGAAGGTGAAGCTCTCATCACCGCAGTATCCCAGGCATGCATGCTAAATGCAGTCTCCATGAATTATTTTTGGATCCTCTCAGTGTATTTTGAAGCAGAGAGCCAGTCACACCCTCCGTCTTCCTAGTTCGTACCTTTCTTTTTTTTTTTTTTTCCTTTTTAACCTAAAGAGAATTCTCCCCCTGTTCCTCAAGCTAGGGGACCACATTAGGTTGTCTCCGTACCATCCTTAAAAGCCCTGTCTTAAAAGAAGGCCACTGACCTTGCAGCCCGTGTCCCGGTGGAACCCTGACTCCACGGCTCACTTTCTCGAGGGCCGCCCGCCTGCAGCCCGGAGCTCGGCAGCCACTGTGCAGTGGGAAGGGGGGCCGATGCACTGTACGAGAGTGAGTAGCAGGTCTCACAGTGAACCGGTCTCTTTCCCTACTGTGTCACACTCCTAACGGGATGCCGTTACCCCAAGAGCAGCAGCAACCCAGCAGGGCTGAGTGACTTGTGATAGGGAGAGGTGTCTGTCCTTCCTGCTGACCACACTGCAGGGAAAACTGCTAATTGTCATGCTGAAGACCGGCGGCCTGGGGACCCTGCCTTCCTTCCGTAAGTAGGTCCTGTTAGAGCGCGTGCTTCCCACAGCTGCTCATCAATGCCTGCTCCGTCATCTGTCATCTGATTTCTGCACCGAATATGTGTATATGTATATATGATATCTACAGATACATATGTGCAGTAGAAACAGGAGATGTACCATGTACCTAAGCTATGGCAAAAAGCACAGTCCTTGCCACGGATTAATACCGATAGCCATCCTAAGAATACTGCTAGCATTTTCTCGGATCGGAAAGATAATTAAATTCCTCTGTATTTTGAATAGCTGTAGGTTCTTTAGTTCATCTCGTGGCCATTTAAAGTCTGTGGGAGAAGAACTAGAGGAATGCATAGCCCCCATCCAGAATTTGTCTTGTTTCAACACTGTATTAGTTTGAGAATGTTTATATTTTGACCTCTGAATTGACTTCACACTTTTTCAGTAATAAGAACAGAAAAAGGTTTTAAATTATTAGCTATTTTTAAAAGCGTTTGGTCATGCTTTCTCTGACTGTTGGAAAACGTCACTGTCGCTATCATTTGGCGGTCGCTGCGCTGTCAGTTTAGACACATACAGAGTAATGCATTGTCTGCATCCTGCACTGTCTTATTTTCTTTTGCTAATGTTTGTCAAAGAATTAATTTATAGCCTTCTAGATATTGGTCCAACAGCCAGAGCAAAGTTTTCCTGTTACTTCCCAATGCCTTTACAAGAAGAAAGATGCATGTATCTAATTATGCAAATATTTTTAGTTTGGTGCCATTGTGTGACGGTTTTCTAAACAGTTATTTCAGTCTTGTGTTGGCATACAGTCCACAGATGGGAATGTGGTTACAAACGTTCTGGAACCCACTCACCCTGTAAATTCTGGGTCTATGTGAGGAATGGGGCTGAGAAAGTTGGATGACTGTGTTAACTGGGCAACAGACTTAAATTGGGAATAAGCCTCAGTTTCCCAGTAACTTCACTTATGCGTGTCCACACAAGGGAAAATACGTGTGATGCTTTTTACTTTTTTCTAAAAGAGTGGGATGTGGAAACCACCCTCCCCACCCTAGAGAGACCTAACAGGTCTCAACTGCTTTCCGTGGCAGCCTGGTGGCATTGACTAGCCCCATGCTCCCACCTCACCACGGAAGTGCCACCCCCGAGAGAGACAATGACACTGCAGTTAGAAGAATGCATTCTAAAACAGCATCCTGCTCGAAATAGAAGCAAGTGTTTCGGGTGTTAAGGAAGGGGGGTTGGGGAGAGGAGAAAAGGGAAATGATACATAAACAGTATCTTCTCCAGAGGCGGAACATCGGTAGACACAGGTGGACAGACACGTTTGAGCTCCTCCTTTCTGTGGCCATCCCAGGGGATATCAGACCTAAAATCCAATGCAGTGTCCACTGCAGTGTTGAATTCACTGAATGTTTGGGAAGGCAGGTGATTTCCCCTGGCCTCACTGAAAATCACCTCTGCTGATAAAATGCAGGTGACCCAGCACATGCCATGGCTTGTGACAGTGCACGGAGGCTCCTGGCCCTGTAATTGGCAGGCCTTTTGCTGAGTTCAGTGACACTACCAGAAACTTTCCAAAGGGACACGGCAGGGTTATTTGGGGGAGCAACTCTTTGTCAGAGGACTATCCCAGAGAGGAAAGAGCCTCTTTAGGTAACTATAGAAGTCAGATTTCCTGAAGGAACTTGAGGATAGGCCCTCTCTCTCTTTACATTGACCTTGGATCTGTGTTAGCACGGCACACCACACAGTGCTGACCTGCCTCACATTTCCTCCCGAACCCTACAGTTTTGTGTCTTGGATGCGACCCTCTCCCTTCTTCTGCTGGTACTGACACCAGACTGTATCATAGAAAACTGAGCTATCACGTGATAAGCATTAGACTGGGACAAGATTATGTCAGCTGTAGCCAAATGAGATTTTAATCTCAATTTGCTTCTTGGCACTGTTCTTAATCTTCATTTAATTACAGTTGAAAAGTGTTTATTTCTTCTCCTACGTTCTTGGAAGAATTGAAATTGCTGTAAGTTACTACATCTTTCCAAGGCCTTCGAACTATACACAGTGGAATTTTAGAAGGTGAATTGGGTATTCCGTAATTGATAAATAGGTGGACTGAGACCCTGTGAGGGGACATAAGGTCCTCCTCTGGGTGATGTTGTAGTCTTTACCCTACCGGTGGGTGATAAAGGTGCTAAGCACGTGGCAGGCAGTGCTCATGCTGGTGGTGATTATAAATAAAGGTCATTAATGTTAAGAAACTTTGGAGAAATTAAATGGTAAACTTGCACAGTGGTATTTGAATTTTGTAGCAACATATGTGAGGAAAACAAAAACTTTTAATATAGAAATTTTTCTAATGGAAAAACCATTTATTGTCAGTTTGGCATTATCAGGTACCCCCAACAGTGGAGGGAGTGGCAATTATTGATAACCCAAAACTCCGTAAGAAGGCAGTTAACAGGTTATAGTTTTTTTAAAAAAAATCTATAGTTTTCAAATCATTCTGGCTTTGAAAGACTTGGACATGAGTATCTTACTTAATAACACATTTTTCTCAGTGGTCAGATAGTGAAATGAAGTGCTGAGGAACAAACCTTTCAGTCCTTAATGTTTAGGTTTATTTTAGTAGTCAATTATCATACTGCTTTTAGTAAACACTTATGTTGTTATGGTTTTACTCTTGATTAATAACATCTTGAAGGCCACAGAAATGTTAATGATAATTATAGCCACCATGAGATCAGGATCTCTTATGGGTTAGTTGCTATGCTAAGTGTTTACTGACATTGCAATGTTTAATCCCCACCGCAAATTTACAAAGGAATTATTAACTATCACACTCCTGTTTGACAGACAGGTAAGCTATTACACAGAGAGGTGAAATAAGTTACTCCACATCACAAGGTTGGTGGAGTTGGGAGGAGCACCAGGTGACAGTGGTTTTAAGCGTAAGCCACTTCATGAGAACAACATGAGCACAGTTACTAGTTTTGTCATTATCGGCTGGCACAGATGATTGCCTAGAAACCTGCATGTTGGAACTAAATAGCATGCCCACCTTACAGAAGCAGATAACATTTAATTAATCATTCAAATGCACAAGTAGGCTTTAGTAGCAGAACACATCAGGAACCCTGGACTTGTGCTTCCTGATGCACCATGGGTTTCCACTCTGCTTTCCAGAGCTGGACAACAGCGAATGGCAGAGGGCAGCTGGGGCATTTATGCACAAATCATACATTGGAAAAAGGGAGTGGAGAAGAATTTCTCTTAGTGTCTCCAGCTCCAAATTCCCTCTTCAGTTTGACTTAAAAGGAAATGTATGTAGCTTCGTTCTCCGCTCTCCAAAATGTTGGACATGTCCTAAGTGCAATGTGAGCTCATAAAGTCCTGTATGCATTTACCAATGGGCATCTGGGGATGGCTAAATCATGGTTTGGTATCAGAATAATGCCGGCCTCATAAGATGAATTGGGAAGTGTTTCATATTCTTTTTGAAAGAAATTGTGTAAAATTGCTGATAAAATTTTTTTTGGTGTTTGATAGACTACTCCAATGAAACCATGCAGGCCTTACAATTTTTACGGTAGAAGCATTATTGTTTACGTTTTATTTGAAGATAATTTCCAAAGCTCTTTAATTATGAAGTCAATTAATTATGGTTATAGGACTACTAAGATCATCCGTTTCATCTTTGCTGACTTTCAGTAATTTGTGGTCATGGAAGAATTGTCCGTTTCATCTAAGTTGTTGAGTTCAAGGCTGTAAAATTGTTAGTGTTGTTTCTTCATTATCCTTTTAATGGCTAACAGGTATGTTGTGATGTCCTGTTTCATTCTTGATGCTGATGATTTTTCAATTCTCTTGTTTTATTTTTGTCAGTCTTGCTAGAGTTATCAATTTAATTGATCTTTTCAAAGAACTAGCTGTTTCTTTCACTGATTATTTCCATTTATTTTTACAATTTTGTTGACTTCTGCATTTACCTTTATTATTTTCTTCCTTCTGCTCACTCTAGGTTTATTTTGCTCTACTTTTTTGTAGTTTCTCAAGGAAGAGAGTTAGATTATTTATTTGAAAACTTTTTTCTAATGTAAGCATTTAGTGCTGAGTTTCTCAGCTCTGCCTTAGCTGTGCCATACATATTTTCATACAGTACATTTTCTTTTTTCTAAGTTTTTTTAAAGATTTTATTTATTTATTTTCAGAGAGAGGAGAAAGGAGGGAGAAAGAGAGGAAGAGAAACGTTGATTGGTTGCCTCTCGCATGCCCCCAACTGGGGACCTGGCCCACAACCCAGACATGTATCCTGACCGGAAATCGAATCAATGAGGGCATACTACATTTTCCTTTTCACTCATTTGTGTGCATTCTTAATTTTTTAAATATTTCCTTTTCAACTGCAGACTATTTGGGGATTCATTATTGAATGCCGAATTGTTTAGAGCTTTTCCTGCTATAGTTCTGTTATTGATTCTAGACTGATTTCATTAGAATCAGAGAACATAATCTCCATGGATTCAATTCTTGTGAAATTGTTGAGGCTGGTTTTATGGCCTAGGATACTGTCTATCTTGGTGAACATTTCACGAGCGTTTGCAAACCCGGGCACTCTGCTGTAGTTGCGTGGAACACTTTATACATGGTAATCAAATCCTGATAGCTTGTTTTGTTGTTCAGAACTTCTGTACTTTTGCTGATTTTCCACTTACTAGTTTTATAGGTTGCTGAGAGGGACATATTCATGACTCCAACTCTAACACTCCCTAAAGTTGCAAAATGAATCTCAAGGCGAACGTCATCCCCAACATCCCCAAAGACCCAAGATGGGGCCGGGGTGTGGGGGGAGACTTTTAAGTTAATACCCAGTTCCCTTCCCAAATAAATAAGAAATGTTTCATTCCCTAAGTTAGAAACATTCCATAGAAATAGTCTAGAAAGTAAAGGCCCTCTGACCATGTAGCTGATATGTAGCTGTTCATGTAAGTTGCTGCCTATATCTCTCCATTGGCAGGCGTTCAGTGCTGCTGCTTAATGCCGGTAAGATTACTTCAGGTTTAGGTAGAATAACAAAGTAGATAACTGTTTGAATAGGCAATCCAACAGCTCTGCTTTCCTAATAGACCAGAAGATGCCATATTCTTAAATATCATGAGAATAGAAGAATAAGAAGAAAAGATGGCTGCAGGGCAAGAAGGGCAGAAAAACACAGAACTTAAGCGAATCTTAAATTAGATGAACTTATAATTGCAGTAAATCATTTGGTGAGCATTTTGAAAACTGTGGAGATGCCTCTCACCTCTGCTTTTTAAAATCTGCTCCCCACTCCCAACCACCTGCTGTATGATTCCTTGGGGGTGAAAACCAGTTTTATAGAACATTTTTCATAAAAATATTTTACTTTTCAAATTAGTGTTCAGAAGGAAACCATGAACAGGAAATCTTAACCATACATCATACTGCAGAATCTCACGCAGGTTTGGCGAGGCCTCTTGCAGCCTTCTGCTCTGTTCCTCTCCTGTCTCCGTGTTGAGTAACGATGCTCCAAGCAGCCTCGCCATAGTAGAGTTGGGATCTCTTGCAGGAGACAAAGATGGAGGTCTTCAAAAGTTTTTGAGCCTCTTTTCTCCCTCTTTTCACTTATATTCGATAGAAACCTCATCAGACTTTCTCTTAAGTTCTGCTGATCAGCCGTCATGAGATCTAAATAATAGAAATAGAGGTGGAGTTTAATCGCTGCGTTTGTGAAATGAGGAGCCTGAAGAAGGCCAGCCTCCTGCCCAATGTGGAGTTGCTCATCAGAGCCCCTGGGGTGGCCTCTACTATTTCAGTATTTACAGACTGAGTAACAAATACTGCTTTCAGAAGCTCAGCAGGCTTACTCAGGCTGACAAAGTCTGACTGGGGAGATGTGGCCCTTAATTCTGTCAACTCAGTAGCACAGAACACATGCGGCTTGTCAGGAGAGCGCAGAAACAGGAGTGAAACGTGGAGCTCTGTTATCGCCCTGCCCCCGCCACTCAAAAGAGGGAAGCTGGTGCTTCCCCACCTTCACAGCGTCACCTTCCCCTGCCCCAACGGAGAAGACAGGAATAAGCCTTCCAACAGGCTTCCTGGGGTCCCATTAATCAGGGACGGAATGATGGGTGCGGGTAAAGATTGTGATTAGTTTAAAACTAAATAAAAGGCATAACAATGTATGGTGATAAAAGAGGAGACTGGGCCAGGGACTGTACATGATGGTTATTTTAGTTCCTGACCCAATGACAGGATGACAGCAGCATCCAGGGGTCGTCCTGCACCACTCCAACCTTTAGGATACGGATTGCGTCCATGTGAACCTTCATTCTACATGTGCAAAACCCAGCTGTGTGCAGGGAGTTCCTCACAGAAGAATTAGCGAGTTTGAGGGTGTCGGTCTCTTAGAAATACACACTATGCAATAGGCCATTAGATTTTTCTGTTCCTCTCTGGGACAGAAATCCAAAGTACCTTTTATCTCATCAGGTAGAGCAATTCACCACTCCTCCTAGCCCTTTCCACACACAAATCAACCATGGTCTCCAAAGAGTCCTAACAAGAGCTTGTAAGGGCCATGCCCACCCTCTCACATGGCATGGTATTTGGGGGTAGGGGGTTACTGTTGCCAGTGCTCCTCAAACTTTAATGTGTATGTCTACTAGTGAGGATCTTGTTCAAATGTGTATTTTGATGCAGTAATTCCAGGGTGAATCCTAAGATTCTGCAATACCAGCCTGGCCACAAGTGATACTGATCTTATTGGCCCACCACCTTGAGAGCAATGTAATAGATAGTACATTTTTTTAGCCATTGTAAAGAGAATTTACTCTTCTACCCCCAAATTTATTTTATTTATTTATTTTTAGACAGAAGGGAAGGGAGGGAGAAAGAGAGGGAGAGAAACATCAATGTGCGGTTGCCTCTCACGAGGCCCCCACTGGGGATCTGGCCTGTAACCCAAGCATGTGCCCTGACTGGGAATCAAACCTGCGACCCTTTGGTTCACAGCCTGTGCTCAATCCACTGAGCTACACCAGCCAGGGTAGAATTTACTCTTCTTTTAACCTTATTTGAATGTAAGGCACAAATCTAATACACCGTAGTTCATCATGTATGATCTTATGAATTATATTTAGTAAGTGTTGAGAATTAATACATTAATGTTTACAAATCCAAATTTTGAGTAGAACATAAATGCAGCATAATTCTACTACATAGCAAGTACTCCCAAGTGTTGAAAGCATGAATAATACGTGTGCCTATTTTCATGTCAGCATGTATAGGGAGTGTGTGCGTGTGTGTGAGAAAGAGAGAATGTGTGGAGATTTCAAAGGCTAATTGGAAACCTCTCAGCCATTCAGTTCAAATGTTATTTAGAGCAAAACTGCAGTTAAAAGTTGTGAAATCAAGTACATAGACAGCCTAACAAACCACATCAGCAAATGAATAAACATATCGGCACATTAGCCCTGGCTAGTTTGGCTCAGTGGGTTGAATGACAGCCTGAGAACCAAAATGTTGCTGGTTCAATTCCTGGTCAGGGTACATGCTTGGGTGCAGGCCAGGCTCCCATTTGGGGCTACATGATAGGCAACCAATTGATGTTTCTCTTGTGCATCGAAGTCTGTCTGCCTCTCTCTCTCCCTGCCCCCTCATTTCCTCCTCTGTCCCTTCTTTCTAAAAATAAATAAATAAAATCTTTAAAAAACAAATGAATAAACACGTTTTTCGAAGTTCAAATACCCAAGGAATACGTCACAGAACCTTTGTGCCACTTTCTGGGGTACAGTAGGTTTGGATTTTCATATGCTTAGCAATTGGGGAATTACTGTAGATTTAAAGTAATAAAGCTCCCATCAAAACTCATTTCAGGTGAGTAGTTTTGAAAGTGTTCAGATGGCTCTGGAAATCCCCTCATGTCACACTTTGTTTATGGCAGGTCTTTCCTTCATCATGTGTCTTTCCTTCTGAAGGGACTTGGGGGCATCTCTGGTGGGAAGGTGTAATTAGCTGTGACACGTGTATATTTGAAATAGAACTAAGCCACAATCCTTTCCTAATAGGTCTGCATACAAGTTCAATAAATAAGAACATGTGTAGTTTTTCTTTTCCGTTGAGGAATAACGTTCTCGTTGCAACAGCACGGTGTTTGTATTAGCAGCTCCTAGTAAGAAAGAAGATTATTGCCTCTTTAATGTTCTGAAACACATTTGGGATGGGGCAAAATGTACCTTAATGGAGTCTATATAAAGTTGTTTAACCAGAGCAGTTGAGTAAAGTTGACAGTGAATTCTGTATTTTTAGCTTGACTTATCAAGCAGTCAATGTCAGTGTAATTGAGAGGGGTTTATCTTAAGAAACCTTTTCTCTTCCTTCGTTCTTATGATATCCCTCACCTTGAATTTTTTCCCCCATTGGATCAGCTGGAGATGGGGAGAAGGAACACCACAGCTAATGACAGAATTTAGAATAGCAGCATGGCCAATTCGATATATTAATTTAGACAGTGTGGTTTTCTCCTTTTATCTTAAATTGCCATCCCCAAAATTGATGATTTTAATAAAGACTTACTTGTGTAATTATTCTACATATAATTTTCCTATGTTTTAATATTTTAAAGCCAATATAAATATAATTATGAATATAAATATATATAAATATAAATAAATTTGAGAAAAATATATTACCAGTATTACCAATAATCACTCAGGGAGGCAATGCAAAAATCGTCCCATTTGGCAGCTCTGAGGAAGCGATTTATACTCTGTCTGCATTATTATGTTACTAAAAGCAGAGGGTAAATTAGCTAAGAGTTACATGAGGATTTAATTGTCTCATTTCTGTTAAAATCAGTGGAAGGCACATGGATAAGTCCTTATGGAACACGATGTTCTGAAAATATCAGTCTAGAAAAGGTTTCTATGGAAATGTCCGTGTGTTTCTTTCATTAATTGGTCTAATTATTCCACTTACAGATGTGGGCATGAAAAGTATTAAGCTGAGATTATGGGAAAGGTTAACATTACAGGAGCAATAATAGGAATCCTGCTATCTTTAGGCCTGAAAATCGTAGGTTCCCAAACCAGTATAGACGGCAAGGTTCCCTCTGTCCCCTAGGAAGTTGTAGTGAAAGGGATTTATCCAATGCATTTGTAATAGCTGCTTTAGCACTTTGCATTTGATGTGACTTTAGGTATTTACATTTTCATTTGTTAGGTAGTTAGACACTACTGGTGTGGTTAGGGTTTCTGCTTTTCTGCAAAGATAGGAAGGAAGACAGATCATAGCACTATCTGTGTTCTTTGTATGATACAACAGAAAGTGGAAAGTAGCAGGGATAGATGGATGGAAGGAAGGAAGGAAGGAAGGAAGGAAGGAAGGAAGGAAGGAAGGAAAGAAGGGGGAGAGGGAGGAAGAGTTGGATTAGAGATGGTAAGGAAAGAGAAGTGGCAAGATAGTTATAAAAATTCTATTTTTTGAAGACTAACATTCCCGTTTTTCTGAGAAGGAATCTGAATGCTTTAGAAAAATCTAAAGAACTCAAACAACTAAACCCTAGCTGTCAGGTTTACGTGATGATCTAACAGAACTAAATTTAAAAAGTTAAGAATTTTTTGTGGTGCTTTCTCCCCCTTTTCTCTTTCTTTTACTTTTTGTTAATTTGTTTCCAAAAATTTCTGTCAGTTGTCACCTGGATCTGTGAATTACCCCATTTTTCAGTCTCATTTTTCTTTGGAAGCATCTTATTTTTTAATTCCTGATGGTCTATATTTTCACCCCATCCTCAAATCTGTTTCCTTATTTTATTTCCTGCCTTTAATTATTTTTAATATATTTTATTGTTTATGCTATTACAGTTGTCCCATTTCCCCCTTTATTCCCCTTCTCTCTGCACACCCCCTCCCACCCGCATTACCCCCCCCCATTAGTTCATGTCCACGAGTCGTACATATAAGTTCTTTGGCTTCTACATTCCTGTACTATTCTTAACCTCCCCCTGTCTATTTTCTACCTACCATTTATGCTACTTATTCTCTGTACCTTGTTCCCCATTCCTTCCCTCCCCTTCCCCACTGATAACCCTCCATGTGATCTCCATTTCTGTGATTCTGTTGCATGTCTAGTTGTTTGCTTAGTTTGTTTTTGGTTTCATTTTTCATAGGTCCAGTTGTTGATAGTTGTGGGTTTGTTGTCATTTTACTGTTCATATTTTTTATCTTCTTTTTTTGCTTAGATAAGTCCCTTTACCATTTCATATAATAAGGGCTTCTTGATGATGAACTCCTTTAATTTGACCTTTCTGGGAAGCACTTTATCCACCCTTCCATTCTAAATGATGGCTTTGCTGGATAGAGTAATCTTGGATTTGGGTCCTTGCCTTTCATGACTTTGAATACTTTTTTCCAGTCCCTTCTTGCCTGCAAAGTTTCTTTTGAGAAATCAGCTGATAGTCTTATGGGAACTCCTTTGCAGGTCACTGTCTCCTTTTCTCTTGCTGCTTTTAAGATTCTCTCCTTCTCTTTAATCTTGGGTAATGTAATTATGATGTGCCTTGGTGTGTTCCTCCTTGGGTCCAACTTCTTTGGGACTCTCTGAGCTTCCTGGACTTCCTGGAAGTTTATTTCCTCTGCCAGACTGGGGAAGTTCTCCTTCATTATGTTTTCAAATAAGTTTTCAATTTCTTGGCCTTTGTCTTCTCTTTCTGGCACCCCTATGATTCAGATGTTGGAACGTTTAAAGTTGTCCTGGAGGTTCCTAAGCCTCTCCTCATTTTTTTGAATTCTTGTTCTTCATTCTGTTCTGGTTGAATGTTTATTTTGTCCTTCTGGTCCAAACCATTGATTTGCATCACAGTTTCCTTCCCTTCACTGTTCATTCATTTTATTTCACTTTTCATAGTTTTCACTTTTTCCTCTATTTTATGACCGTACTCAACCATTTCTGTGAGCATCCTGATTACCAGTGTTTTGAGCTGTGCATCTGATAGGTTGTCTATCTTTTCATCACTTAGTTGCATTTTTTTCTGGAGCATTGATCTGTTCTTTCACTTGGGCCTTTTTTATTTTATTTTATTTTTGTGTCGCAGCACACCTGTCACGTAGTAAGGAGTGGAGTCTTAGGTCGTTGCCAGGGTGGGGCAACCACATTGCTGTGCTGCAGCACAGTATGTGGGGGAGGGGTCCAAGAGGGAATAGTGCCACATGCTCTGCTCTCTGCCAGTTTTCAGTCACTTTCCCCACTACCCACAAGCAAATTAGGACCTTCTGGTGCTGATTCCAGGGTGGGTGGGTGGGTTTGTGTATGTTCTAGGACCCTGTGAGTCTCTCCAGTGAACTCTCCTGTGAGGCTGGGAGTTTCTCCCAATGTCTCAACCCCCACAGGTGTTTTCAGTCAGAAGTTTTGAGGCTCTATTTCCCCTTGCTGGAACCCTGGGTTGGGCGGTCCATCTCACTCCCCAGTTGTTCCTCCTGGTTTATCTGCTCACAAATGTGGGATCGCCTGCTCCGTCAGCCACCACCTTGCCTGCCCTGATCTTCCAGCTGCCACCTTGCCGTGAGTCTTCTCTGCCCTGGCTGCCCATGTCTGCCCTTCCTACCAGCCTGGATGAATATTTCTTCCTTAACTCCTTGGTTGTCAGACTTCCATACAGTTCAATTTTCTGTCGGTTAAAGTTGTTTTTTGTTTTTAAATCTGTCATCCTTCTTTTGGTTGTGTGGGGAGGCATAGTGTATCCACCTGAGCCTCCATCTTGGCCGGAAGTCTCCTGCCTGTAATTATTGACTATGCAAGTTCTCTAAACTCTCTTGTTTTCTTGTCCTTTCTTCATATATTAAACAGGCTTCTCACTTCAAACTTGGGGCGCTTTTCATATAATGTCTTAGTTTTCTGCATTTTCCCTTCATTTTATCAATCTCACTTCTTTCCATTCAGCACACTCCTCTGCATTATGAGACAGGACACTTCATTCTTCCAGAGACAATCAAAATCTAACATTCAAATGCTTACAAGAAAGGGCTGGATTTTTCCCACTGTCCAGACAGAGCACCAAAAAGAGCACTATGCTATCTCTTGCTCAACTTGCTATTCTGAGAGCCAGCATGAAGTTAGCCCTCTGGGTTTGTGACTTCACTTAGGGATCTGTAATGATAAAAAAGTGAAGAGCATCTTCAGTAATGTTCCTTTTATCTTGCTTCCCAAGTTCAAAGCTACAATGGTATCCACAGGAAAATGGTTAGGCTTTTGGAGGCTTTTTAAATTGTTCACTTCCAAGGGGTTCACTACTACTTAAAACCATCAGTGCTCCAACTTTGAATGTTTCCATTCAAAAAGCATTTTTCCAATCAGTAAATGTACACTACTACCTCTGAAGTGAGTGGCCCTGGAAAAGACTGCTCTTTAAAATTCTTTCTTCTTCAAACTGTTCGAACATGGCAGCTCTCCTCAGGGACACAATGTAAATTCAGCCAAACCTCCATTCTAGCGTGCCCTTTCCTCAAGCCATCAGCATAAGAATAATCGTCCTTTCCTGCTCTGAAATACCTCAGGCCCTCCATCTAGATGAGTGGCACATGTACAGTACAGTTCTGAAGCCAAGCGACAGGACTATCACCCAGGAAGGCTATAGGATTTTGTGTGCCTAGTAGACTTAGCAAAATTCTTTTAACACACAATGACTTGCAGACCCTCTTTAGAGCTGATGGAGTTGCATGTACGGTCACTAATTGATCCATGTGTTCATTGCACATGTGTTCATTGGAAGAGCATGATGGCAACATGCTGAAGCCGTCACACTTACGCTCTTGTCCAAAGCCCGGAAGTGGTGCCAGGCCCCCCTCTGTGACTTCATCCAGGTGCTGTTCACAGTTGTCAGCGGATCCTCCCGGGCAGTGAAGATTCTGAGGCCTCCCACCAGCTCCTAATTACCTGCTGCCATCATCTCCCTGATTCCCACACCATTTCCTAGGAGGCACCTAGAGACTCATTAAAATTGCATTTTTAACGTTCTCCCAGATGTTCTTACTCTGTTGTTTTTTGTTTTGATAGTTGCAGTAGGTCCAGCACCATTGCACTTTTTCTGAGATGTTGAGGGTTATAACCGTTTTGAGAGTACAAAATAAATGGCAGAAAGAGGGGCCAGGATAGAGCCAAAACATGCAGGATACTATAATGGAGAGCACACGTCAAGGTATTGTAAGACTATGCAGTAGAATCTTTCAAGCTAAGCTCCAAGTGGGTTTGCATGCATTTATTTTCTCAAGGAAAACAACTTACTAGCAAATATCACCCTAATCATTCTCTATGCATGGACAGTGTTACATTACAGAGGTCAGAGGGTTCAAGGTGCTCTTTATAAAGTGCATCTTGATAGAGACCTTGATTTCCCTCCTTGAAACCAACTAGATTTATCTGGCAGGAAAGGCTCACTCAGCTTTAACCAGGGAGGGGAGTCAAACAATCCAAGGACAAAAAAATAAACCAGAGAGAAAAAGCTCCTGCCACAGCTGAAAATTATGGCATTAATTAGGAGAACGAGAAGATGGTTCTAATGGTAATGTTTGTTGTTTTATTCAGTGTATGTACCATTTTATGAATTGTGAAAATGACCCAGTAGTACTTACTGTAGTTTTTTTTAAAAGACACAAAAACTCCCCACTATCACAACAATGAGTTTTATTTTTGCCTCTTATTTTTCCTGCCTTGGAGCTTCTGTGTATGCATGTCACAGACACATACCTGTATTGAAATCATAGATCATGCCACTTTCTTATTAATGCAGCACTTTTATTTATTCAAAAATCCTCCTTATTTTATACTTGTGGATTCTTCCAACCTTTGTGTGACGCTAATTTTTAAAGAGGAAAGCTGTATTTGCAGATGACACATGTCTACCTAAAAACTGCAAAGCAGTCTACGAAACTGCTAGAACCAATCAGTGAAGTTAACAGTGTTGCGGAGCATGATATACAGGAATTAACTTTATTTTTATATACTGGCAGCAAAAAAAGGGAGAACTTTAAATGCCAATTCAGAATCGAATGTGACACAATTGTAATGGCAATCATTAATCATCCTGCCACCAACCTTGAAGGTCCAGGGAGGCCTAGGGCATTGCTTCCATCATGGGGGGCCACTCCAGCTGAGCCCCAGACCAGTCCAGTACCTTGGCGAGCCTCACATGCAATGTTCCTCAGTGTGGTCCTTGTGCTTCTGGTTTCCTCCCCAAGAAGGAAGCACGCTCTTATTGTGGGCGATCTAAGGCTTTCCAATCTCTCATGTATCTCGAACTTCCATACCCAACAAATATTTCAAAAGAAACTGTCCTAATTGGCTTAGCTGCTTCTTTCCCCAAACAGAGACAACTCCATGGAAGTGTCAGGGTGTTTTTCCACCTTCTGTCAAGCACTTTTATCTCCCTAATTTTCCATCGTTAAAAATGACAAAATTCAAGGAGCTCGCAACTCTTTGAGTTGGAGTCTATCTCCAGTGCCTCTGTGAATATACCACACAAAGGAGATGGTTTCCTTGGCAACAGGCACGTTGGGGGAAGAAAAAAAAGCAAGGAAAGAATTTGCTCCCTACTTCCTTCCTTGGTGCCTCTCACACTGCTGATTGCCAGGCACTGAATCTGCAAGACAAGTCAGTGCTCTCGATCCGTGTAACCATTGACGGCCAGAGCCCACTACCAGCCACCTGCTCTATTTTTCCATTAATGAAAACAGTTCAGCTATGAAATGGGCACTTTCTCATTATTGCCTTGAGCTGCTCTTTTCTAGACATTTAAATAGAAAGGGAAATTGAGTTTTAAGAAGTTTGCCCATGAACCCGTGTGTGCCCGTGTGTGTGTGCATGTGTGTGTGAGAACGTGATTGTCCAGGTGAACTGAATTTAAATGACTGGTAGCACTGCTGTTGACAGTTATTTTTGGTCTCTGAAATTTGCATAAAATGTATTTTTTTCAACTCTGGCAGACGTAATGTCATGTTGGATGACTGCTGAGAAAATTAATGCACTCATTTGACAGAACTTCTGACACTTATTAAGTACACTCCTAAATAAGTCCCCGCAAACTCAAAACCTTAAAAATAGACATGTGAATTTATAGATAGGTGAATCTATGAAGTATACTTCCAGGGACTTCATTCAGCAAGTATGAGGATCAACTGATGTGATTTCAAGTCCCAAGCTCTCACTGTGCCCCAGGAAATCAATAAACCCCTATCAGTGGGATCCAAGGTTCAACCTCTTTGCAATCCACTTTATCCCTCTTATCTGTATTTTTTCCTCCCTCAGAACAATCATAGAGAATAAGGATATACAGCCGTTGATTTCTAAATTATTCTGCAGCTAAGCTTGCCCATTACTGAAGGATATTCAGTGTTTGGAGGCATCCTCTTGTTTTTCCTGGTCATTGAACCAACTGTGGTTCACTTTGGAACATCAGAAATTTAAGAGTTTCCTAATAGATTCATCTCTTCTTTGAGAACAGGTCTTCCTAACAGTAGACAAGGTAAGAGAATTAGTATCTGCCCTTTGCATTGTGGTGTAAACTATTGAAATTTATTTCCTCACAGTTCTGGAGGCTAGAAGTACAAGGTCAAGTGGTTTGGTTTCTTCCAGGTCCTCTCTCCTTGGTTGATAGGAGCCTGCCCACTCTCTTTAAACCGAAGAAATGAAGAAAGATAGTAACTGTAGACGGCCCATGTGCTTCGCCAAAGCATTTTTATAATGCTGTCGACCACCCCTGGCACTTGAGATTGTTTTGCCACCAACTAGAATCCACCAGAATAGAAACAGCAACCCTCCCCCTCGACCCTGCCTTGGTTTCTTCCTGTTTGATCCTCTCACAGGGGTTCCGTCAGGCACCCAAGAACTAGGTGGCATGTCTAGGGCTGGGTAAAAGGAAGTTCCCAGTTGTGAGTACGTGAAACACAGAGTTTATTCTTGTACCATTATTGATTAATTATTGTCTTATGTCCCATGCAAACAACTGTAAACGTCCTTTGGCCCACCCCTGTATTAAACATCGCCTTGTCTCTGGGAGAGTGTTTATGCACAGAGATGAAAAACCTAAAAATCACATGCGCAGGTTTATTCAAGGGTCTGTGAACAACAGAGGAAAAAGGCAAGGACGAGCTTCCTTTTTCTCTCCCCCACCCTATTTGTCGTTGTGCTTGGTGTTAGTCTGAGGAGACAGTAACTGACTGTAAATTATGTGACTCGGTGGCGCTGCTCTCAGCAGCCCGGGAGCCCTCTGCCTGCCCCAGCTCGCACTGGTGGCCCTTCGGGCACTGTCCTGAAGACCGGCTACTTGAATTCCGTATATTTGCCTGCCGGTTACAGCCAGCACTTCCCCAGCGACAACTGCCATCTGGCTCTTTCTGCTACATTGGTAGCAGAGCCTGTGCTGGTTGTGGAGGATGTGAGAGTCTCCAGGGGGCCAGGATCTCTGCGAAATCTCCGCAGATGGCTTCGTTTGGGAACTCACAGGCGTGGGAGGAGAAAAGCAAATCATCTGGGAGTTTGCTGTCTTCTGGCCTCCCGGGGACTCGAGGTGAACCTCCTTAATTTATTAGAACTGTACACGCCCTCACGAGTGTGGAGGCACGTTGTGAAAGCAAATTGAAACTTCCACAGACTTTCAAGCGAAAGACTCTGGTCACAGAACCGTGGACATTAGGCTCTTCCTCCGGAAAAGTGGTGATGGGGAATAAATTAGCCGTGGGAACGATACACTTTCATGCTTCCTAAACTATTGTTGCTTGGGAGATGTTCCATCTGCATTAGCATTGGGAGGGGAGCTTATAGAAAATGCAGATGTCTAGATTTTCCTGAACTGCTGAGGGCTGGGGGGCTGGGTGTCACCTGCCTCCATGGATTCATTCAGTGCATGTACATTGTGGGGGGGCACATTTCTCCTGTCTCTTTAGAGACCTTTTCTTAAAAACTAAGTGTAACTGATTCTAATACTCAGATCAGCTTTTCCAAAACAAATTCTCAAGCAATTAACATACCATTAGTATTAAGACCTCTGGCCTAAAGTTAATCTAATACTTTGAGAATTCTTCTGATTTTTGTTTTCTTCCCTATGTTCTAAAGAATCCATGTGGGCAGGTTCAAACTGGGTGCAAATTTCCTTTCACATTTTCAAAGGCGTCTATGTTCTCAGGAACACCCTCAGATACAATCAATGTTGGCTTTCTCTGTGTTTAGGGATGTGTTCAGAGATGATCGAGATTGGAAGGTGGCTGAGTGGTTAGAAGTAGGCAAGGTACCTGGAAAAGGTGCATCTGGCCAGCAGTTTTGACTACTTGTAAGGCAGAGCTACACATCACCTGCTCATAGGACCTCTGTACCTTCCCAGGTCATTCTTATATGGGAATATTGCTCACACGAAGGCAGGCACTTCCTCTTGGAAACAGCCTTCCTGCACCACCTCCTCCTCTCTGTGCCTTGGTGCCCACGGGGTTGTCCCGCTGAGACCGTCAGCAAAGCTGGTCTTCTATTCTGTGTCTAAAGAGCATATTTTAATATGCTCAGAGGGAAAGTTAATCTGAGTGGAATTAAGAACCAATGCCAATCTTTACTATGTAGAATGATGGAAAGAGGAAGCTAGCATATATCATGGAGATATCTTATTCACAGTGAAATGGGGTATTGAGCTAGAGGTTCCCTAAAACAGAGAAGTCCCCCACTAACCTGGCTTGGAGGATGGGAATACTTACCACGCCTGTGCAAGAGGCAGAAACCCCATGAGAGGCAAGAGGCTCCAGAAGACTTAGGGAGTTTGAGGTGAATATTTAACTAAGTGTATGCAGCAGCATGGATGATGTTGCTGGGGACTGTGGGGCCTGCCTGGCCAAGCACGGGTTACTGGGAGAAGCTGGGAATGCCGAACTGAGAACTGGAGAATGATGAGCTGTGGACTTCTGCTTTTTTGCATTTCTTTTTTTTTTCCTCCTGAGAGACAGTACCTCTGACTGGCATATTCTGAAAACTATCATGATTTGGCAAAAGGGAGGCAGGTGTGTGGGGGGAGGGGTGCATATTTTAAAGGGAATGGGACTTAATGGTAGAATTCTGCCATTATTCTAAATTTGTATAATTTTTAACTAAACGATTCCTTTCCTTTACACTTCCAAACTCTGGCATTGGGAGTTGTGGTGGCAGGCAGTCGGGCCCATGCATCTGTTTCAGAATCGCATAGGTTGGCATTCTGTCACGACAGCATCTTCTCCTGGCCGTGCTGTTGGGGACACGCAGTATGTGGAGAGTGGGAGGCTGGAAAGGTGAGCAGTGTAGCCGCCGGTGACTTCAGTGCTAAGAGCCAAAAGGTTTGTCAGGGTATGTCATGAGTTCTGTTTCTATACAGTCTTAATTTCCAAGAGGAAGAGGAACCATGATTTTGCAGCCAGACATTTATTAATTCAGGAGGTGTTTATTGAGCCCCTACTAAGACCAGGCAGAGACCCAGTGACTTTCTGCAGACACTGACCAGCTGTCAAACCTCACTGATGCCTTCGGCACCACCCTGCCACAAATCCACTCAAATCTCTTGTGATTCTATAACACATTTAAATAAAGAGGGTTTTTTCTTAACACATAACACTCAACACCAAAATTGAGAACTTGATAACTACAGGCACACACTGACATGCACACACATAGGTATGGAATAGACATTATTATTCTTAAACTTTACATTTTTTTCCAGAAGTCAGTTGTCATTTCATCACGTATTTATAAACTAAAATTACAGAGAGATTCTGTCATGGGAAATATTCTTTATTGTGTTGGTAAACAAGAATAACTATACCTTGAACTCTGTAAAAATGATATTTGTGATGTTGCTAGGGAAGTGCTGATATCATCTCTCAGATTTCACTTCATTGCTCTTCTACATAAAATCAGTACCATTGGCAGCTGGAATTGCACGTGTACGCGGTGTGGTGCTACTCAGGTTATTATGTATTGGACCTCAGTCTGAAACTTTCAGGTCCTCATGTATTTTTCTGTTATCTTAATGTCTGCTTATTTCTAATAAACATGGGGTTCATGAAGGCAAAAGGGCTAGGGAAAGAAAACACTCTTGACTGCTTACTACGTGCATCCTTGATACGACCAGTGTCAATATGAGCCTCACATAGCAGGTACACAGGAAACATGTCTTCAACGAACAGATGGCCCAGTTTCATAAAATAATGAGACTAAATGTTGGAGAGGATCCTTCTTAGTGCATAACTCAACCTTCGTTTAAAGACTTTGATATGTTGAGGTTTTGTTAAGTCTTAATGTAGCAATGCAATGATGGCCAGAAACTTAAAATCAGATTTGACCTGCGGAGCCATGTGAACCGTAAAGCACCATCATTCCTCAACGACTCAGGCCCGGTGGGAGGGGTCCTTTCCCCACCGTCTCTCTGCGAAACGCACCGATTCTAGTGCTCAAGTAGGCATGGTTTTCGGAGTCTTAAATACACTAGGTTTTTGAACTATCCACTGGAGAGCTGAACTAGAGGCCTTGGTTGAGGACACAAATATAGGATCAAACAATTCGACATGACAGAGGAAAAGCCCTGAACACAGGTCGAAGATCAGTGGTGAAAGGGGGGAAGGCAGGGAGTGGCTGCTTCCTCACCACGCTTTTCTCTGTGCAATTACATCGGTTAAGGACAAGTGCCATTTCCTAATCCCATGGAACCGCGCGGAGCTTGGACAGTTACCAAAATGGTAGCCCGGGGGTTCTACTTTTGGCAATCACAGTCCTTTAGGGGTCACTGTAAAATCTGATGAATGTCACAGAAGTGAATACAGTACACTATTAATCTTGACTTTGAGATCACAGCTAAGTTTAGTGACAACTTGGAGGCCCAGGTAGGAGTATCCCACAGTTCCGGCATAGAAATCATGTGCTAAGTGGTATCATTTCCAAATTTTTCATCACCTTCTAATGTTTGTGGAAACATGCAGAAGTTGTTCACCAACCGTAAATTTTTAATAATAATTATTTTGTAGTCCAAAGATTTCAAAGGGGGTTGAATTTCTCAGGATGACTAAAATAAAAAATACATTAAAAAATAAAAATAAACTATTAGGAACTTAAATGTGAGTGTCTGTCCTTGTCCCTTGACCCATAAAATATGGTGAAAGTTTTAACTTTTATTGGTAAGCTAAAAAAAAATAAATCTGAGGAAAAATAATAGCATTAGCCCATGTGAAATCTCTTAGACATATATTTGTCAAGAGAAATTAGAGCTGTATCATATGCACACTTTTGTATGATAAATAATCGCATTTTAGAAATGTTTACTTTTAATATTATGGCTCTGACTTTAAAAGCTGATGTCTTATATATGGAAATATCAGTTGTGAATGGCATACAGTGATGTGGCAACAGTTGGGTTTGTTTGGGTTTTTTTTTTTTTTTTTTGTCTTTCTAAGGCTGATGTAGGCCCTTGGCTTTCAAAGTTAAATTTGGGTCCTTATGTGCTTCGCATCCCTGAGGACTCAGCGAGTGAGGTCAGGAGCTGACCTCGGCTAGCGACACACCGCAGTCCCTAACCCCAGGTCACCCTCCCCAGCATAGTTTTCTTTGGGCAAAAGAAATCAGTAAGAACCCAGACTCACTGAGCAAAGAAGGGACCTGGGATCATGTTTTCTGGAGTAAATAGTTTCTGTTTCTCATTTGCATGTATGAGCAATTTGTTTTTCTCTATGGTGGGAGAGAGATAAATGCAAGTCTACCGCTTTTACTAAAATTAAAGCTCTATTGTTTGCATATGAAATATAGAAATACACAGATAGATATAGATGCAGAGGTAGACACAGATATATGGATACACAGACATACTGATGTCTATAAAGGATTTAAAATACTTGAGTTATGGCAAAGTATTTCCAAAACCTCTTGACTTCTCAGGATCTGAAGTAATTTTCTCTGTTCTCTTGATTAAATACAAAGTCACAACATCAGATTTAAAATAACAAGAAAATATTTAAAATATTGTCTCCTGGATGTACTATTGCTGAAAAATTAAAAAAAATTGCTAAGGTGAATTTATTTTTAAAAAAGAGAATATCCTTTTAAGTAACTGAATTTAAATTCCGGGTAGAAATTTTGCAGAAGTGTTTTCACTCTCCCACCTTACCAGAGTATATACACCGAACATGCCATTGTCTGTTCTTACCCTAAATATTCCAAGACTACTGTTCATTTTCTTGGTTTACATCTGTCAAGCTGTCAAATGCTAAGCAGGATTGCCTCAGCCCTATTTTTTTCCTCTTCGACTCTGATTTGCATTGAAAGAGTGATAACACAGCTTGTTAGAAACTTGTCTGACATTGATTCTGAGTGATAGCTAAGCAGCTTAGCTAAGAACGAGAGGCATGGGGTTTGGTACAGAAATGCTGCACCATGCAGTTAACTGGGTCCTCTCTCTGGCCCTGGGTCCTTCAGTTTATTACCTAAGTGAAGAAGCATCAGTGTACTGAACATCAATCAGCAGTTCCTCTTGTCAATCAGACGTAGCTGGGACATCATTTTGCATGCTTTCTTGCCAAGGAACAAAGCTCAGCCATTCTAAGGAATAAAGAGGTGACATGAAACTGTAAATGCAAGTCGAATGCTTTCGGTGCTTATTAAGTTAATTGAATGTAAGTCGTTTCCTCCTATTGAGGTAAAAGATAAGCTAGAAAAGATAAAAATTCGCTTTTTAACTAGATCAGCCTCAATCATTATTACGTATAAATAATTTATACACTACAATAGAATGATTAAGAATAAAAACTACGGAGTTAGATTTCCGGGCTTCAAATCTCTGCCTTTTATAGCCCTGTGCCCTTGAGTAAGTTAACCACTGTGCCTTAGTGTTCTCATCTGCAAAATGAAGAGAATCCTAGGGCTAGCTCTCAATGATTAAATGCAAAAGTCAGAGTAGATTACTTGGTTAAATGTTGATGCTTAGTAAGGGTTTGATACATAGACAGCAGTGAGTGATAGGTAGTTGGAGCTCTGGGTATCTCAAGGAGTCTGCAGAAAAATGGCAGTGATTCTGAAGACTTTATTTCTAAGGTACCTGTTTTCTACCAAGGAAGAGAAATGTTCCATTTAGTGATCTTCCGTTAGACATTTAACTTTCTGAGTTTCAAATGCTTGTCACAGAGATAGAGTCATGTTTTAATTCTTTAAAGAGAAAACGGGGCTTTTGGATTCTTTGGTAAAATATAGGCACATGGTTCTGCCAAGCTCCATTTTGCAGCCAACTTGTAACTCTCTAGCAGTTGCAGTTTTAAAAACAATTTTTGTTGATTGATTTCAGAAAGGGAGAGGAAGAGGGGAGAGAGAGAAAGAAACATTGATTTGTTGTTTTGCCTGCTTATGCATTCATTGGTTGATTCTTGTATGTGCCCTGACCGGGGAGCAAACTCACGACCTGGGCACATCCGGACGATGCTCTAACCACCTGAGCAACCCAGCCAGGGCTTCCAGCAGTTGTAGTTTTAATGGCACACCTATGTAAGGTAGTGCTGAGTGCCTATAGAGTCGCCAATCCCTTTATTAATGAAAACAAGAGAAGCTTTTTTTTTTAAAAAAAAAAAAAGCATTATCGCAAAATAAAACAATCAGACGCTAATTTGTTTCTTTGCCTACCCTGGATGCCACTGCATGTGAGGGATTATCGTGGAAAACACATTCTTGCTGTAATTTGGAGCCTTTAGGCATTTGATGTGCCAATTGCCTTCACTTGTATCTGGTCTGTAATTTATCACTGGAGTGTCCTACCCCGCTCAAATGCGCCCTTTGTGGGCAGAGGCAAAGCTAATACACTTTCCAAGTGTATTTGAATTGCTTCCATAAATCACAGCTGCCACTGTAAGCAGTTTTATCATTTGCCAGAACAATAAGTTATCTTCATGCTTTATAGATGCAATGCTCTCCAAGACTTTTATTTGTGTAAACTGTAATGTATCATAACGCATCTCCTAAAATGAAATTAGGAGACTCATTATATATACGTATATTTAAGATGCAACAAAATATGCCAAGGAAATCATCTAAGCGCACCCAAAAAATGCAGCAATTTTTATCTTGCCTATTTTATAGCAGCACCTTATTGCTTATTTATTACTCTAATGATGTGGGCGTTAAATGCTTGCAATTGGGGTTCAACGTCTCTTAGCTCTTTGTTGCTCCGGTGTCTAGGTGAAACCAGCTTGCAAAGAAATGGGACGGAGCACAAGTCGTCCTGGTGGATCTGCCCTACATAAGAAGGAGAAGCCTGATGTTTAACAAATGTTCATTTCTATTGGCAACTCCATAGACAGCCATTCCAATAAATCAGGCTTCAGAATCAAATTTGTGCCATAGTGGTCTCTTGGACAGACTTCCAATATCCTCTTTATTTCATAGTGACAAAACCCAAATTCAAACCTTAGACCCCCGAGAGGGACAATGTCTGACATAACAATATTATGTCTGAAGTTCCCAATGAGAAAAACAATCTAATTTTCATACTATTTCTGGACTCTATTCAGCATGATGGACAATAAACTGTGTTCTTTTTTATTGGCTTGACTGAAAAACTGCTAAATATTTATAAACTAGTTTGCCATCACTTCTTACATGATAAGAAAATACTTTTGTTTGTAATTGCCTCAATAGTTCACTCCAAGCAGAGAAAACAGTGTCTATAAAGAAGCCAGATTTTATAATTAGAAACGAATTTATTTGTTTCAAAGCCAAGTGTTTTCCCGTGCATATTACAATGTTTGAATTAGCTTTAATGCTTCTGTCTTTATTATCAATATGCATTTTAGATTTTCCACCCATCTCTTCAATTTTGCAATGCTGTTTATTTTTATATCAAACTACCCACTAGCTAATAGTAAGAACTTCCTAAATCCCTTCTTTATGCCCAATTATAGTAGCTCAGAACCAGTATTTTCTAATCTCTAGGTAGCGGCCCCATCCTACCCCTTAAACAATCCTTAACCCTCAGCATTCAAGTCAGCGTCACGACTCTCCCATCATCCCCAGTTTAATCAGGAGGCACCCCATGATTTTCATCTTCTCATTACCCCCATTTTTATACAGTTTCTGGCTCCACCAGCCACTTCCTTGCCTCTCTGACATCTAACCCAAGAGAACTCCAGCCCAGCTCCAGGTTCATGCCCTGCTCAGGGCCCATGAGTTCGTGTGTGTGTGTGTGTGTGTGTGTGTGTGTGTGTATGTGTGTGTTAAAAGATGGAGGAGATACAGATGGAGATGGAACTCAGATTCTCGATTGTTTTAAGGAGGTAGAACTTTGCCTCTCTCCCTCCCACTCCTTCTTTGTCTCAGGCTCCCACCCCCTCCCCTTAATGTCTTTGAGTCCATTGAAGGGACCCTCTTCCCACTCCCCAGAATGTATCAGTGGGCAAATTCTCCTCCTAACAGTTTCAGTGGAAAGGAGACTATCACTTTTTGGAAGATTTACTCATTTTCCCAAAATATGGGACATTGCCTACCATTGAGGTATTTGAATATAATTATTTATGGAGCTATAATTATTTCATAAATGCTCATTTAAAAAAGAACAACAGATATTTGATTTATGGCAATATCATTAATTTAAAACAGTATATGTTTGAAGACGAGAGCTATAGAGTAAAATATAGCATACCTATACAAATAATTGTTTGGAAATTTAATTGACAATGTTTCTATATGGAATCCCATTCACAAATTTGCTTTTTACTGAATATCCCACTTTCGCACATTGAGTTTCACATTTTTTTCAAGTGCTTAATTGAGCGTGACTCACTTTCATTTAATTGTCTTTTCACTGAAAGGCCACCTGCATTTTTCTAAATTATTACAGCATTGCAGTATTAGAACTGTAATTTATTTTATCATTAAATGCTCACAATTTTATTCTTTAAATACTGGTGATATTTGGTGATGGTTATCAACATCCTCAGTTCTTTTTAAAGGCATAGTTTACTAAAGAATTAGGGACGTTATGGAAATGAGAAAGGACTAGAATTGAAGGCATTTCTCCTTTGGGGAGTCAACCTGTGCTAAGCTTAGATGCAAGGTAAAAGGAAATGATTATCAATAATCCTTGAAGGCATTGCATACTCTCTTTCTTGCCCATCTAAGTCTCTCTACTTCTATTTGATTATATGTCTATATCGTAAGAAAGTGAAAATTAGCTTAGACTATCTTCACAGCCGTCCATGAGACCGGAAACAGACACAGAAAACAGCAGGAGCAGTGTTCATGGGAAACGTGTCTCCTAAGATCCTGTCGGTGCTGTACAGTGTCACAGCCACCCCCTCACTCTCTGAGAAATCTCGTCCTCTAAAAGGATGAGCTATCACATCTTCCTGTCTGAATGTGTATCAGGATAAATCTCCCGAGTCCTGCCCAGAAGACCCACATCACTGTAACACAAAGGAGCAGCCTCGACTTCCCTCCCTCACAGAGTTTCAGATAGGTGTTTCTGGACAGAATATTCCACCTCATCTTAAATTTGTGGTTCTGAAAGAAATGGGCCCCTGGGTCCTCCAAGCAGTCCAGCCACGATGTGGACTCCTTGACACAGACCCGCTCTGCTTGAACCCTGGTCAAACTCTGCTGCATTTAAATGCCATCTAACCTCCCCACGATATTTTCTCCTATCCTTTGTGGCTGAGAAACCCCATATGTCCTCTGTGGTGTGGCCTCCCTCAGAGCAATGAGCAACTATTTGTCAGGTTACAGTTCTGTTCTTGGTAGTTCTTGGGGCTAAGATGGCCTCTGTCTGCCCATCCATCTAGGCCACCCTGGTGATGATTTGGGGCAAACTTTCATTGCTACTCGCATAGATGAGAAACCATTCTTACAGCCAGAGCCGTACCACCTCTCAAGAAACAGAGAAGGCCATTTGATATGGAAACAGTGTGGGAGTAGATGCTTTTCTTAGAAGACGATATGGTGGTTTGGCATGAAAATTCACAAAAGTGTGCCCCTAACTACAGAAATAAAATATGTGTGGGAGTGTGGGGGTATGTAGCCCACTAAGAAGAGGCTACACAATCCAGGAGGCTCACTACTTAAATCTGCTATGTTGTTACAGTTAACAGAACCCATTGCATCCTAGAAGGCAGCTGAAAGGCTTCTCACTCACGGCTTTTACTGACTGCAAAATACTTACCTGAAGTATCCTTCTTTTTGTTATGTCTGGCAAACCTATTTTCTATGATGCTCTTCTTCCTAGTAGAAGCAACATTACTGGGCTTCTAAATTCTCCTAAAGAAGCAATATCTTTGGTCTTGTAAATGTCTGGAAGTTCTCCTTTTACTCATGTCTTTTCACCAGCGTGGCCTAGGAAAGAGTAGCTTGGTTTTACCAATGGCGGTCTCTTTAAGGGTACACGTGATCAGATTAGTAAATGGCTCAGCATTCTTAGTCTGGTGAACTATTTGATGCTTTTATAAGGGAAGCTGCTGTAGCTCTTGGCGTGGTAGCCTTTTCTCTCCACGGCTTAGTGACAGAGCATTCCATGTGGTTCTTTTTCCTCCAAACAGCATCGACTGTTGGTGGTCACAGAGTCACTGCCACATTTTCAGAAGAGCTTGTCATTTATGTGACTAATGTAACAATGGGGAGAATGTGCTGTTCTATATCACTTCAGTCAGTGGCTGGCTGTTTGGTGTGACAAATAGAATTAATTAATCATCAGTAAAGACCCAGGATTTTCAAAGAAGAGCAGGAGAATGCCTATCCATCTTGGCAAAACACTAAGGTCATGTGTTGTTGGATCTGGAAGAAGCATCCAGTACTCTCATTTCCCACCTAAGAAACTGAAGTAGAGCTGTGAGCTATGCCCAAACCCCCGTGTTCACATCTGTGTGTGACCTGAGGCTCCATCAGGTCTCACACAGGGAGGCGAGTAGGGTTGAGGATCACAGTCCCTCCCAGCTGGACATGAGGTCAGTCTCCCTGGCCCTATGCACTTGGGTGTCCAGTGTCTTTTTAATTCTTGGCCTCTAGGTTCCACTCTTTAGAAACAAAACATCTAGGTGAAATGTTACATAACATCAGGTCGTAGTGCTGTTTTTTCTTTCAACGTGCATTCAACAATAACAATACATTTATTAAGCATCTGCTGTGTGCAGGCATTGTAAATGCATGAAGGGTATGGGGTAAGGAAAGTGGAAACAATGAAACAAACAAACAAACAAAAAAACTAACCTAGATGTAGTCTCCTAAATGGATGGCAGGCCAGAAGGAGAAAAGTAACTTTTCAAATCATTGTGTATACATTAACAAAATATTTTTAAAGGTCTTTTGAGCTATACTCTGATCAGGTATACTCTGATCAGAGAATTTTTTTGGTGTGTTTGTTTTCTCCCAAAGGGTATTGATATAGACTGATCTTACAGATTTCAGAAAAAGCCAGTTCACATCAGGCAAGATTATTATTTTTAAATTAATATTAGGTTTGGTTCGGGTTCAATATTATCTTTTTTATTAGCAAATGTAGCTGTTCTCTGTAGTCACTACAGTTCTAATTTTGGTTGCAGCTGGTTCATGCACCCAGTCAGAAATGTAACCTGTGATAAATTTGACAAATTTATTTGAAACATTTGGGGGCATCTGTTGAAGGATCTGGTATCAGTATCAGCTATTCTTGGGAGGGAGATTAAAAAAAGATATTCAAATGGAAAACATCTTTCAGAGCTTATCAAGTTTGTGTCAGCGTAGTTATTTACTTCATTACCCTCCACAAAGCAATTCTGTTTAAATTTGAGAGTGTCAGACTCAGAAGACGCGTTCAACAGATTCAGTTCAGCACAGGACCCCAGCTTTCCCGTCACATTGATGGTGAGGAAACCAAGGCCCAGGGTAGCTAAGTCACTTGCTGAGAGCCATACAACTGAGTGAATGTCATGAGCTGACCTTCAGGTGGTCAAGCTTTGGTCCGTGATCAGAACAGCAGTGCTTGTTTCAGAGATTGGGTGTGTTTTCTGCATTAGGCGTGAGGCAGCGCCCTTTTTGGGCGGGTGGTGTGGGCTGGTCTACAGCCTCGGCTTCTCTGTTCACATCTCCAATTTGCCTTTTACAAAGCCAGCCTGTTTTCTTTCCAGTCCAGTAAATTCAGCTCTACAAGATACAACAGCCCTCCTCCCTTTTTATTCTACTTTATTTGGGGCAATCATCTGCGCGGTGATCACAGATGTCTTCGTTGCAGGAAAATGAAAGGGTTCGGATGTCTGAGAACAGCTGAGCAGGCTTTGCCTGGGCTGGTGCGTGGATGTCAGCCTTCCAGTGCAGGGGGCGAGCGCAGCTGGGTCAGCTGCTCTTCCAGAACCGTGCTTCTGTAACGGAGCCTGGCATTATTAGCTTGCCATTCCTGTTTGCCGACAGCGGGCTGTTCCTCATGGATGCTTTACTTTTTATTGCTGTGAGATAAAAAGGATTTTGTATTTTATAAAATGGCTTTCTTAACCATGTCTTCAGTATAAGTAAGCACTGAGTTTCTTGTTATTCATAGGACTCAAAACTGTCTTTAAAAATAAGTAGAAAGCCCTGGCTGGGTGGCTCAGTTGGTTGGAGCATCATTTCATATACCAAAAAGGCTATGGGTTTGGTTCCTGGTCAGGGCACATACCTAGATTGTGGGTTCAATCCCTGGGCAGGGTGCGTACGGAAGGCAATTGTTACGTTTCTCTCTCATGTCGGTGTTTCTCTCTCTCTCATACTTCTCTCTCTAAAATCAATGAATATATCTTCAGGTGAGGATTTTACAAAAAGGAAAAAGTATATCATCTCAAGGATAAAAAAAATTACTAGATTATGATGACTTTTTGGAAAACCCTGGGAATAAGGTACCTTTACAAGCAAGTGAATTTCTAACTTCAGATCATTTCTTTAAAGTTAGAAATAAAAGCAACTGAGTGTTTTCCATATGCCAGACAATGTGCTTACAGGTTTATACCATTTAATCCTCCTCCAGTCCTAGGAGACTGATGTGATCGATTGTGTCACTGTCCCCATTTTACAGATGATGGAAATAGAGACTTGGCAGGGGGAGGTAACTGCCCCAGGGTCCACAAGGTCCTGGGCCTTGCCAATAGTACACTGCCTCTCCGGAGTTGACAATTTGTGCCTACAAAACAGTAATCATTTTTGTTTCCTCCCAAAGAAATGTTTTTCCCAGTCTTAGGATAAGATATTAGCATCCACTGAGACATCATTAGATGTATAGTCATGGGTGTTAGAGATCAAACAGCAGCTCTTTCACACCTAGGCCAAGCGGTTGTCATCATCTATTTTTAAACTACTCAGCTACATCCTTCATCGTGATCTCGTTAATAATGCCGGGCCGCTTAGGAATTATCGGTCATGAAATCTCATCATAGAAGCTTTCCAAGGGCCCTCACCTGCTGAAATACTAACTTTCCTTAATTAAAATTTTATTCTCAAAAGGAGCAGTTCTATGTGTTTTTAGTAAGTTAATAATGAAACTAATGATTGTGCTAGGCTGCTGTGTCTTGGGCTACATGCACTTCAATATGGGCTTCGGTGGCTTTGCGCATTCCGGAGGCACCATGTCAGCGGAGCTGATGTTTTCAGGGGCAGGTTCTGCCACCTCCACTTTAATCAAGCACTTTTGCAAGGCAGCGCCTGTGTCCTGCCTCGGCTGCTAGACAGTTGTGCTGATGGCGAGGGACAGAGCTTCACAGCTCAGGTAGCGCTCCTTGTGATTGCAGCTGGGGCAAAGTAGACAAAGCGCCCCCCCCCCCGCCCCCGCCGCCAGTGTGCTTACCGATTCAATAACAGACTAAAAAAGATTTCCTATATGACGAACAATTGAAAAACAAAACACGGCAGAAAATATATTAAATGAGAAACATTTTAAATGACTTACTTTATACAGGGTGGCGCAAAAGTAGGTTTACTGTTGTGAGTACGTGAGTTTGTCCTTGTATTACTGTTTATGAATTATTGTATTATTTTCCATACAAGCTAGTGTAAATGTACTTTTGCCCTGCCCTGTATTTTGGGAGGTCCATATCAGGCTTCCCTTCAATATTTAATTCATAAAGACTTATCAAAGGAACATCTTAGTTCTGTTGGTAGTCTCTCTCGGATCTGTCAGTAATGCCTAACCTTGTCTAAATGACATTAAATTGCTCTTCATCAATGCAAATGTATTCCTTGTGAACTTCTCAACCCCCTCGACCCCCCCACTCCTTTTTAATACTTAGCACCTTGCTGAAGAAGCGTGTTGAGAAGTGGACTCCATTCGGATTGTCTTACATCTGAATGAGAAAGAATGAGAATTACTCATCTTTCCTGCTAGATGGGGATTTAAAAATTCTGAATTCTGTGACTGCTTTTCTGGAGTTTCTGAATCCAGGGAAATTTTATGCAAAATGTTTTTTTGTGTCCGGGTACAACTGAGTACAAAAAAGGTCCGAGACTTTCACCACGTTTCCACCGCGACCCACCGTCTTCTCCACCCGTGAAATGTTGGGGCCTCGCTCCACAGACTCCCCAGCAGTGCCCGTTGTCCCACCGCCCCATGCTCCCCTCTCAAAGGTTAGCGAGGGAATTAAGCAGCAATTTCCAAACCGTGGATTTAAGGTTTTCTAGAAGTTCCTGCTGTTACAAACAGCAAATATGTCAACGTGAAGAAGATTAATACTTCAAATTATTATGCCCACTCCACCCCCCTCCCCACATGGAGAAAAGGATTCTGACGATGCTCTCTGAGTGGGAGGCTGAGAGTACAGGGTGGAAGAGAGGGTATGCCCTGACTCAGTCGCTCATTGCTCTTCACGCTGTGGGGAGCCCAGTTGTCTGCCAAGCTGATTTAAAGACTTTCCTCTCTAAGACATACGTTGTTTAACACGTATGCATAATGGACCACCAGTTAAAGACAGGCAGACAGAGAACAACAGCGTTGCAATGCAGCCTATGAGGAGCACAGAAAGAGTACATTTTCTTTAAATTCATTTCAGTAACATCTTCACACGTTTCAAAAAAAGTGCGTTTATGTATGTGTGTGTGTGTATATATACAAGGTCTGTCCGGAAGGTATCCAGCCATGTACTATGAAAAATAAAGACATTTACTGAAGAAAATACAAGATACAAGAAACATTGTACATGGGACAGTGATGCCTCAGTCCCCTTCAAAGTAGGCACCTTGGGACCTCACACAGTTCCCCCAGTCACCATCAGCTGCCCTGTAGTATTTTCCTGAATCTCATTAACTGTCTGCAATCTCTTCCCTTTTGAAGGAGGTTTCAGTTTTGAGACAAGCCAGAAGTCGCAGGGCACCAAATCTGGGCTGTATGGGAGCCGAGTCACCTGGGTGATTTGATGTTTCACCAAAAAACTCTGCACAAGACATGATGCATGAGCAGGCACATTGTTGTGATGAAGCTGCCAATCACCAGTTGCCCACAGCTGCGGCCTTCTGAATCATCTGAATAGTTTCTGCAGAGGAATGTTCAAGCTTAATGCAAAATTTGATGCAGATCTGTTGCTCTGCTCACTTAGTCATTTTGAATGTGACAGCCACACAGTACACATGCTCATTCAACAGCGTCTACCACCCCCACTGACTAGCACAATGAAGTCGTCATTGTTCACACATATGCATTCCACTCCACTTTCCTTGGCTGCCAGGTTACATCAATATGGCACAAACCATTCTCAGTATATTAGCCATGGCTGGACTTTTTCCGGACAGACTTTATGTATATATATATATATATATATGTATATATATATATATATATATATATATACACACACACACACACAAACATAATATATGTGTGTGCACACATGCAAATACATGTGCATATGTGTGTAAAATGTATGCACATGGATGTGATGTGTATACATACATATGTAGTTATTGTACAATTATCATCTGAACTCATACACATTTGAGAGGAAGGAGGAAGGCTATTAATGATTACACTAGGGCAGGTGTGTCAAACTCATTTTCGCCAAGGGCCACATCATCCTCACAGTTACCTTCAAAGGGCCAAATGTAACTTTAGGACTGTATAAATGTAACTACTCCATAACTAGGGGCAAGGAGCTCTACAGTCGGCCCTTTGAAGGCAACTGCAAGGCTGATATGGCCCCCCGTGAAAATGAGTTTGACAACCTGCTCTCGCAAAATAGGCATTGATGGGCACATACCGTCACCCTGTATATAATGGTACTATTTGCCTTTGTTATTTACAAACCTGTTAGAATGGAGGGAGGTAGAGCTTAATCTTCACTTTGTGCTACTTTGGGCAATGTGTACAACATAAAAAGTACGGGTTAAAGGTAAATAAATATATCCCAGAGTTAAAAAGGGAAAAGGGTGACATTTGTATCCAATTTGGCTTTCTGTTTGGGAGGAGTCAGGCTCTCTCTGAGCTGCAGTGTGTTTTTCTGTGGATAAGTGCATGCCAGCCGTGAGCAGCCCGAATTCTTTTGTTTATCTCATATCGTCAAATCCAGCCGGTTATTTAAAGTGTAACATTTCCAAATATCATTTTTTAAATCTATTATGATACTTTAATGTGTCTTTAACTTAAATACCCATTTTATTATTCATTTGGTCCCAAGTCCAACATTGCAAATTATATTAGTTCACAAATTATTTTTTTCAAACATAGTTAAGAGAAAGCAAATGAAACATGGTATTATTTGTTAAATAGGAGTAAAATTGGTCCATGTATATCATGAATATTATTAAATATTACATTTGAAGTAATACTACAATCAATAATATGATCATTGAAAATACTATCCCTTTCCCTGACATTCACTTGTTTTACCATTGGCGCAGAAAAATAGTACAAAATAGATTAGAAATATTCATAAAGTGGAAGGCTCTCTGCAAGGATCTCAGGAGTTCTAGGCGCCGAGAAGCATTGTAATAATGTCACAAGGTAGCCAGTGGACCCTAGAGAGAGGCCCTGGCCTGGAAAAGCAGAGGAGGAGGCCCGGCTTTCCATCTTCTGTTTGATGCGTGACAGGGGCCACTGTTTAATAAGTTACCAAGAAAAGACGGAAAGGTGCCTGCACAAACCCAGGATGCACTCAGCACCGTTGGCTCTGAGAAGCGTTTGATGAAGGGGAGCCCTCCTGTTCCTGAGTGCTCCAACTGGGGAGACGGGCTGGAAATGCAGCCTATGGGAGGTGCAGGCATCGCTTTGATTAGGAGACAAGCGACAGAGGGGAAGTGCACTTGTTTCTTATGGGAGCAAAAGGAGGCCTCGCATTTCTCCTAGTCTTTAGGACTAAACATGGAGGAGAGTCTCCAACTAAAGAATACAGCACCCTGGCTGTCCTAATGCTCCAGCCTAGACATCAGCATCAGGGGGCGGGGCCTGCGTGCCTTTCCCTGTGCTCCCTGCCTGGTCCCACACCATCGTTCCCACACCATCACTTCCCTCCTGCGCTCTCCACTATACTGGTGCTTTGCCTCCCTTCACGTTCAGAGCTGCTTCTGCTGCTTTTTGCTTCTAGAGATTACACTTACCACAAGGGCGGAAGAGCACGACTATTGAATCACCCTTCGCAACGTCTGTGTGGATTTCACTTAAAGACTGTGCCTTGGCTCAGAGGAATTTGGGGGGCACAGAAGCCTGAATATGATCAGCAACAAGGAGAAGTTCCAGGATTTTTTAGGTCGGGGAGAAGACAGGTAGAGTCCATCCAGCTGCTCTTATCAACACCCAGTTTGTTTTTCAGTAAAGGTACAATTCTGCAAGGAGTGAAAATACTGTCATTTATGTAGCACCATTTGATGAAAACAAATGCCAACTTCCATGTAGGAAACGCCGGAGACCAAACAATGTGTGAGTCATCTTGCCAGATATCTACTTGACCTTCACCAAAGCCCTGGCAATGGGGAAGTATTAGCCCGGTGAATAGGCAAGCAAAACAATACTCAAAGATTTCAGATAACTTCCCGCAGTCCAGTCGCAGAAGCAGTCGGGGTGGGGCGGAGACCAGGCAGCACCCCCGTCTGTCTGATTACAGACCCTATGATTTTTCCATTAAGCAGAAACTTAGATTTAACACCAGAACACTTCTTAGTCCAAGTCTCTTTTAAATGTTCCTTCACACTATTTCATCTTGATGATCACTGCTTTAAATATTTGAAAAACGGAGGCTAAATGTACAAAATGAGACAAGTTTATGGCAGAGCATTTTCTAAAGCAAATCTGCTTGGGGAATCCAGGTATCATTGTAGAAATATACTAGACTCCCCTTTTTTTGTTTTCATTTCCCCTGAAACACTCTTTTCCCATTGTTATCCATCCAATCTCAGCTACCTGGATATGCAGCCAGCAAAGGAAAATGTCAAATTCAACAAAATGAGTGGTACTGCTTGAGTTGAATCATGATTTAACTTTTTATTCTTTGCCCTACAGGATATTTAAACATTACATAATAGTACTTCCTAAGTTATTATCAATTCCCTACAAACGTTGCCATTTCCTCAAAATGGAAAGGCAAGCATTAGGGCAAAGAGTCAAATATTCTGCCCTAATATCTACTGACATAAAAATTTGAGAGTTAACATTTCCTTAATTGCCGAGGTAGTTATGCTAAATGCACAATGTGACATATTATCAGGTGTTAAAAAGGATCATTTTCTGAGGGGGGAAAAAGATCTGTAAAACCACCAGACAGTCCTCTGCTAAAATGATTATCCAACTCTCTTTAAAATCTCCATTCGCGCAGGCTGGCTCAGTAGCCTATAGGAATGCAACCCTGCAGTCCTGAAAGGAAGGGGCTTGCCAGTTGGTCTGTTTGCCTCTTCTCCCACCACACAGTCATTCTCTTTCTCTTCTGCCCCACACACTGCTCTCCCAGGTTCTTTGCCCTGTGGCTTCCAGGTGGGTTTTACTAATGAAAGGTATCATGGACAAGAGATCAGAGGGCAGGAGGAGAGAGAAATCAGAGTCTCCCCAGCCCTTCCCGCTGCCCTAGGGTGCAGCTGGGTCCCCAGAGGGTCCTTGAGCTCCTCCTTGCTTCTCTAACACTGGCTCCTCCCCTCAGACCTTCAGGCCACTGGGAGCAAACCCTTCTCCACTGTTGTTGGGTTCCGGGTGCCTCAGTCTCTTGCTTGTCCCTTAACTTGCCTACTCGTTTGGCAATGCCTTCTTTACTAGTGTCTCCTCACAGGAATCCTTTGGGTGGAATTGTGCCACCTGCCAGGGCCACGTAGTGGCAAAGAAACCAGCAGAACACTGGTGCCTTAGTTCTGGCACTTCTGGGCTTCACGGCCCTAAGCAATCTACTCAATTCCCCGTGCTTCATTTTGGTCCTCTGTAAAATGAGCATAACAATGATGCCCACTTCTACAGTGCTTAGCTCGGTGAGTACAGTAAGACACACATAATGATGTTCCTACTAGCTTGGATGAGGAATGGAGAATGCTTTCTTTCCCTGGACTAAGTTAGGACAAATCTGGTCTCTACTAACTCACTACGTGATCTCTTCCGAATGGTGCCTGCTGGTAAATCACTGCTGACCCCTACATCCAAATACTGGCAGACAGTTAAGCTGACAGTTTCAAAAGAGATGGTTTGAGCCTTTTTGTTTGTTTGTTTTTGCAATGCACTGTAAGTTATTTGAACCTTTAAAACTCCTATTTTCTTTCTCCCTAAATCCCTACTGTGTGTTATTTTAGAAAAGTCCATTGATAGCTACTGGACATGGGCTAGGTGAGCCCTGATTTGGGTACACAAGGTGAATTCTCCAAGCTCCTATTGACAATAACAGCCGCAGAGCTGATGGACATAGCACTAGGAAACAAAAATACTCCAGTCTGCGGTATTTGGAGAAGTACTATAGCATGCATGCTGGCAAAGTGACCAACAGGAAAACGGGGCTTGGACCCCAATGTGTGAGAAATTGTGTGTATGATCCTGTGTGAGTGTCCTCTTAGCCCCCTGCACCTCCGCTTCATCAGCAGAGCCTGGTGCACCAGGAGAGCTTCAGAACCATCATGCACTGGCCATTTGAGTGACAGCAGCTTAGCGGGGACAAGGAAGAGATTTGGAAAAGCAACCAATAGCAGGTGTCTGCTGTATCAGAAAGTAGGTGAGGTCCAGGTCTCTTAGTGCTGGCTTTTCTTTTAGGCCAAACGAAGGCTGAGACACCATCACAAGAGAGCATAAGTATCAGTGAGCAAACTCACAGATTTGTCTTAAAGAAATATGAGGCTGCCAAAAGCTGGCTTGTTTTCCCAGATGCCTCACCAACGGCTAACGTAGATTTCAGAATGCCAAACATAATGTTCCAGATGTGTTTTGTTTTTTTTTTTTCCTTCCCTCTCCACTCCGTGTTCCGCTCCTTCCAGTATTTCCTCCTCCTCTCCTTTTTGGGACCTACATCTGCCCCCATTTCAACGGCTAAAGGTGGAATTAGAAAACTGTGCCGTGCCCTCTTGATTTGCTGTTAGAAGGAACTTCTCTTTTTTTCCCCCCAGAAGGCAAAGAGGCTAAGAGAAAGCAGTTGACCTCTGGACAGCTTTTTCTGTATTCTGCTGTGATGGTGATAAATTGCTTTGCTTCCGCTGCCCCTCATGCAGGGCAGGGCTGTGGGCTCTCCGTTCTCAGTACATTGCTTCTTCATTCCTTTCCTGCAGGTTTCTGTTTGTTGGCTTATTTTCTATTATATTTTCTATTATATGAGTGCAGTAAGGGCAGTTTCTTTATCAACATCATCAATAAATGTTCTTGAGGCACTGAACGTAGAATACAGAACTAGGCAGAGATATATAAGACATACTTCCATTTCCAGAGGATTGTAATCGACTGGGGGAGCAGGACCTAAATAAGTAATAAAATAGAACTCAAGTTCATGCAAGGTGGAGAGTGCAAAGAGCAAGGGGAGGCAGTCGCCTGTGCTGGCCATTGCCAGGTACACGATCACTGGGGTGTGTCTCATAAGAGGGATCTTCGTCCATCCTAACACCCCTTAAAGAAAGGATTGTCCCCATTTTACAGAGCATGAAAATGAGGTCAGAAAAGAGAGGAGCTCTCCCACATGGTGTCTGCTGTATCCCATCACCCACTCCATGAGGGGGAAGAGGGGGATGGGGATTCAACAAGAAGAATTCAAGGCAGAAGTATTGATTGAGCACCTGGACCCGGCAGTGATTCTCAAAGTGTGGTCCCCAGAGCTGTGGCAACGGCATCTCCTGGGAACTTGCCAGAAAGGCGGAGTCTCGGGCCCCAACCCCACCCCCAACCTGTTGAATTAGAACCTGTGGGGCTTGGAGCCCAGCAATTTGTGTTTTAACTGGCCGTCCACGTTATTTAAAAATGGGCCCACGCTGAGTACCGCTGATCCAGGGAAAAGAGCGCCACCTGGGGGGAGTTTGAAGGAAGCCGGTTATCGGAGGTGGAGGCACGATTGAGCAGCACGCAGAATCACACGAACCTCGCCGGCTGAGGATGGGCCTGGTATAGCACGCTCCCAGGGTACTTCTGGGAGTAGCTCGGTGTGCTGCCAGGGGTAGAACTCAGGGCCTCTGCGGATTCTCTTAGACTTAGCGTGTTTGCATCATTACACTGAAGACGTCAGTGGTGTGGCCGGCGCAGAGGGCTCCCTCTGCCTAAAGGGTTAGAGGGCTGGCTGGCTGTGCCTGGCAGGGAGCCCCCCTGAGGCCTGGAGGGGAACTGCAGGCACAGAGGTTGTGACTATCTTAAAATTTGCATGCTCCATTTGGGTGCTTCTAAAGCTTTTAACCATGATGAAATGTGAGCATTACCCTTAAATGCCATGCCTCCGCTGAAGGGAAAAGTTAACAAGTGAATGATCTGGATCATTTCTCTCCCTACCCTGGAGCAGGCCATTAGAAAAAATAAAACTGCTCTGTCACCGTGGAGACAGCCTGACTTAGGGGCATGATTGAAAGAGTCTTCAGGACAGCCCATTTGTCCTTCAGTTTTATTTTCACTTTAATTATTGTGAAATCAGATTTAAGCGTTGACCATAGCCTCGATTTCCAGCCAGCCGAAAAGATAAGCACATTTTTGGGTTTGTGTAGACAGCAGGAAGACTTCTGATTGTTATCTTGATCCAGATAAAAACCAGGCTTTTAAATAACACTTTCACACATGGTGAAATGGAAGATATTTCTTGTTGCTGTTATGGAGAATAATCATGAGTTGATTATGTAGATAAACAGAAAATATCTCTTTATTGCTCTTTGGAGTCATGATGTCATCTGGTGCTTAGCAGCTTTACTTCAGGGCCATCTGTTGGACTTCTGATGAAGAGACAGACTAATAGGGAATCAGAAGTCATGTTCCCCAAACTTTGCAATGAAAACTTCACAGATGTTAATTCTCATATTCTCCTTGGAAAACATTGGCTGTAGGTAGAATACACCAAGCTCAGGTGTGGGTTTTGGGGGAGGTGGTGTTTTTGTTTGTTTATTTGTTTTAACTATACATTATAAAATCTAGAACCAGTCCATCGCTCTTGGGCTGTAATGAAATGCAAACAAGTCAACCTTTTAACTTTACTGGCATTCTGGAATTTCGAATAGACTGATGATACACGCCTGGACCTTAAGGAAAAATCAGAAGAAATTAAATCCTAAAAACTTTAGCAGTTGGCATTTTGCATCTCTATGTTCAAAGAAAGTGTGTCTGAAGTAAAACAGAAAACATTTTACTGATGCTTCAGTTTCTTCATGAAATGTCACTTGATTGTCCACTTTGATATATAGGGTAGAGCCTGTCATCACTGCATTATGTCCTGTCGATTCACTTTGAGTGGAGAGTTTGTGGGACCATGAGCTTCTCATTCATCTCTAATCAAGACTTCCTGGAGCTATTGCAATTCCATGTGAATGCTGATCGTATTCATGAAATAAGCAAGAACTTCTTTCCCTCACATTCTTGTCAAAAGTTATCTAGAGTAGCTTCTATTGCCCCCCCAAGTTATGGTAGTTTGTCGTGTCTCCTCATAAGCTCCCTGAGCTGTCTTGGGTCTTCAACCAAGTTGGCAGAGAGGAAAGACCTGGGACACTTTCATCGTCATTTTCCTGCGGGATCACCTGGGGTATATAATAGTGAGGAGGTGACCTTGAACTCAATCAGATGGTACAGGGAGAACAAGCAGGCTCTCTGGTCACTCAGGTCCCACCTTCGTGGTCGTGTGCCTCCCTCGATGTTTAATGTGCTCTGAGTCACGACAGTTCATAGCTTGCTTACTCCTTTTCCATATTCCTAATCTTTCCCTCTTTATTTTTTTCTAAAATATCCACAACCCTTACATTTATCCCACATTAATACTGTAACACCACCCCCTCCACACACACATTCTTGTCAACCCCATGGTCCCCTCAGCTCTCTGCCCAGCATTTGGTCTCACGGTCAGGCTTCCCAAAGGAATCCCTTTCCTCCCTTTTGTGTCCGGCTGCTTCACCTGTTACTGTCTTTGCTTTTGCCGAGAGCACCGCTCTGCTGTTCTTGAACCTAGTGTCCACTCCCTCCTCTTTTTTGGCAGCTCTGAAGCTCTAGTCAGTGTCACCTCCCTCTGTCTCCTCATTTCTCCTACTCAGGTTTCATTTTTTTCTTCAGACCAATATTTGAGTAATGCTGTGCCTTAGAGGTCCTTCTTGATTGTCTTCTCAATCTGTACCCAGTCATGAATATGCTGGCTCTAAGATCAGCGGCGTGCTGATGACGTCCAAATCTCTATCTCTAAGACAAGTTGTTTGCCTGAATACTTAGAATCCTTGAATATGTTTTTCACATGTCTGGCTTCTCACCTGCTGGGCCTCAGGTCTATACCTCCTTTATTCTGATTATTCCCACTTCACCCCACCCCATCAGCAAACACTTGCTCTTCCTCAAATGCTGCATTCAGACAATCTCCTGGAAACCTTCTCTATTTCCTGCTTCGTGTTTCCCACTCACCCCAGAGGTGACCCGTGAGTCTGAGACATGCTTCTGTCTGGTGCCATCCAGCACACTGCACACTTCTGTGTGCCTGTCTCCACCAACTGCCTACGCTCTGTGGATGGTGCTTATAGTCATTCTTACATCAAAGGTCCAAACACAGATAGTAAACGGGCTTGAAGAAAAAAAGATTAGAAGAACAAAATTTGAGTGAACTAAAAATTTGATGGTTTGACATTGAATTTAGTCAGCAGTGTGCTAGAGCTCACTCACTTAGGCTCACAAGAGCCATGTTAAAAAAAATCAGGAATTTTTTCATCTGATTATTAAGCCATATGTAGCTTGAAATTGTCCATGGTGGAAATGTTTTTACCAGGGAAATCACCAAGAACTGCAAATCAAGGGTTGTGTTTATCAGAGAGTTGTCTTCCAACAGACAACTGATATTCATGATGATGGTACAGTCAATTCATCCAAGCTCCTGTCCATCAAAAATGAGATATCGTTAAAACTCCTAGATGCCAGTCACTGACAGTTCACATTCTTTTTTCTTATTCTTAAATATATTTTATTGATTATACTATTATAGTCGTCCCATTCTCCCTTCCCCTTTATTCCCCTCTGCCCTGTACATACCCTCCCACCCACAATTAGTTCATGTCCAAGGGTCGTACATATAAGCTCTTTGGCTTCTACATTTCCTGCACTATTCTTAGCCTTCCCCTATTTTCTACCTACCATTTATGCTACTTATTCTCTTTACCTTTTCCCCCTCTCTCCCCCTCCCACTCCCCCATTGATAACCCTCCATGTGATCTCCATTTCTGTGATTCTGTTCCTGTTCTAGTTGTTTGCTTAGTTTGTTTTTGTTTTAGGTGTGGTTGTTAATAACTGTGAGTTTGTTGTCATTTTACTGTTCATAGTTTTGATGTTCTTTTTCTTAGATAAGATTTAAGATTTCATATAATAAGGGCTTGGTGATGATGAACTTCCTTCATTTGACCTTATCTGGGAAGTACTTCATCTGTCCTCCCGTTGTAAATGATAGCTTTGCCTGATAGAGTAATCTTGGATGTAGGTCCTTGCCTTTCATGACTTTGAATACTTTTTTCCAGTCCCTTCTTGCCTGCAAGGTTTCTTTTGAGAAATCAGCTGACAGTCTTATGGGAACTCCTTTGTAGGTCACTGTCTCCTTTTCTCTTGCTTCTTTGAAGATTCTCTGCTTACCTTTCATCTCGGGTAATGTAATGGTGATGTGCCTTGGTGTGTGCCTCCTTGGTTCCAACTTCTTTGGGACTCTCTGAGCTTCCTGGACTTCCTGGAAGTCTATTTCCTTTGCCAGATTGGGGAAGTTCTCCATTATTTTTTCAAATAAGTTTTTAATTTCTTACTCTTCCTCTTCTCCTCCTGGCACTTCTACGATTCGGATGTTGGAATGTTTAAAGTTGTTCTGAAGGTTCCTAAGCCTCTCCTTATTTTTTTGAATTCTTGTTTCTTCATTGTGTTCTGGTTGACTGTTTATTTCTTCCTTCTGGTCCAAACTGTTGATTTAAGTTCTAGTTTCCCTCCCATCACTGTTGGTTCCCCATAGATTCTCCTTTATTTCATTTTTCATAGCCTTCACTTTTTCCCCCATCTTGTGATCATATTCAATTAATTCTATGAGCATCCTGATTACTAGTGTCTTGAACTGTGCATCCGATAGGTTGGCTATCTCTTCATCACTTAGTTGCATTTCTTCTGGAGCTTTGATCTGCTCTTTCATTGGGTCATTGTTGTTGTTTTTGTTGTTGTTATTGTTGTTGTTGTTGTTTTGTCTCTGCTTGCCTGTTTTGTAGTAAAGGGTGGAGCCTTAGGTCTACACCAGGGTGGGGCAACCCAAGTGGCTGCGTTGTGAGGAGAGGGGTCTGAGAGGGAACAGTGCCGCTTGCTCTGCTCTCTGCCAGCTTTCAATTCACTTCTGCTACCACCCACAAACAAAGGGGACCCTTCTGGTGCTGATTCCCAGGTAAGTGCATAGGCTTGTATACATTCTAGGACCCTGTGGGTCTCTCCAGTGAACTCTCCTGTGAGGCTGGGAGTTTCTCCCACCACTGCCTCCACCCCCACATGTGTTTTCAGTCAGAGGTTTGAGGCTTTATTTCCCCCGTATGGGAATCCTGGGTTGTGAGGTCTCTCTCACTCCCCAGTTGTCCCAGTTAATCTGCACGCAAATGTGGGACTGCCCAGTCTGCCAGCCACAGCCTTGCCACGCACTCTCCGCACAGCTGCCTGTCTCTGCCCCTCCTACAGGTCTGGAATGTTTCTTTCTTAACTCCTTGGTTGTCAGACTTCCATACAGTTTGATTTTCCATCAGTTCTGGTTGCTTTTTGTTTTTAAATTTGTGGTTGTCCTTCTTTTGGTTGTGTGAGGAGGCATAGTATGTCTACCTATGCCTCCATCTTGACCAGAAGTCCAGTTCACATTCTCAGTGTCTCTTCTCTCTATTCCTACCATGCCTGCCTTAGTTCAGGTCTTCTCTGTCCTGCGGTATTGCCTTCCATAGGCTATACCACAAGACAACATTATTGTTAAATCTACCATTAGATAACATTTGGGTAAGAACCCTGCCAGTCAGAAATTGAAGAAAATTAGATTTTTTTTTGACTAATAGGAAAAAATAGTGTATAATAATTTCTTCTATAAAGAGGGGACTGGCAATTTTGGTTCACTATTAGTTGCCTATGAAGTGGTTTTTCCTGTTGTAGTGATAGGTAGATTTCTACAGACTGAATCTGTGACCATAGCACTTACTTTCAAAAACAGTTGGCCAGGGTTAGGTTATACCCTGTAGCTATGTGACGGTGACAGTAATTAGATCACAATGGTGTTGACCCCATGACTTTTGACCTCATGGTTATCCCGTTCTCTCCAGCTGATCAAAAGCAATCCATCAATGAAAATATCCACCAGGGGGAATGTTATTGCGGGATAGTTATTAGAGCCGTTTCTGTCCTGACTTTGCCCTAAGCCTAGTCTGGGGAGAGAGCTCCTTGGGTTGCCTTGGCAGCAGTTTGCCACCCCCCCCAGCTGGTTGTAGGTCTGTCTGTAATTGACATCAGTAAAGGAGCAAGAATGTGATGTGAGAATGCCGTATCTTCTAAGCCACGCAGCCTCATTAGGAAAGTAAAACATGCGTGAGCCTTCCAAGCAGCTTCTCTCCCTCTGGGCTGTTGAAGCTCACTGGCTGTCAGCACAGCACTATGGGCCAGAAAAGTTCAGAGAATTACTTCAATAATATGACAACCTCTTCCATTTAAAATGGAATTCAATGCCGGCTTCCCTCAGAGGCATTCATTGAAATTCCGTGCATGATCCATTCCTCTAGTCACTTAACAGTGTCTCTCATGTTTGCCCTGATTTTTTTTAAAAAAAAGAGGAAGAAAACCAGCTTTGTAGTTGCGATAACATGGATCAGGACGGCATAATTGCAGTGAAGAGGCCCCCGAGCTTGCAGTAATAGGATGGTTCATCTGATGTGTATTGCCATTAGAAAATGACCCATGCATGTGTGGATGTTCTCAGGGGACAGTAAAGAGGCTTTTAAGAATTACACTCTGTGCAGTATGAAAGCTAATGAGCAAAAGAGCACGTACAAGAAAAACTACTGCTTCAGGAAGCATGGTTCCACTTAGGGCCTGTCACAGCTCTCCTCAAGTTCATTAGAATGCACTGCTGTCACTGGGACATGGGCTGCATTACCTTTCTCCCCATGCAGCTCCTGGCAGGTTGTTCTGCATCCGTGCCTAAGGAATTAAAACCACTGAATAGCAAATGGTGAGCAGAAGAGAGAGGATAGATGCAGAGACTGCCCGTAGGTGAAGGCCAACACTGACACAATGATGAGAGAAGTCATAATGGGCCTTAAGAACAACAACCACAAAGGCAATTTCTACAATTTCTTGTACTCCCCTTTTTGGGTCTTAGGATGATTCCATGCTATTTGACTTCACACCTAAGAACAGAACAGTATCTGATTATGATTTACAGGCTAGGTGTTTTGATCCAGTATCTCAATTTTTGACATGTTTGAAGATTAACAAAGGTTTCCAGTTCATCTATACCACTTCCTCTTTTTAAAAGTCCTCCTTAGAGTCTGAGGTCCCATACATTGGGAGGTTGGCACAGAGAGAAAAATGCTTCAAAAGATTCACACTTTGCTTTTCAAAGTTGGCCCCACTCGGTCTATATTGTCACACCTGGGATTTATCACCTTGCACTTGTGCTTGAGTAGGACAGCTCTGTAAAGGCCAGTGAAACCAGGTGGCTTCCTTAGTGCCCGAGGACCCCTGGTTCAGGAGACAACAGAAATGCCATGATTATCATGCCGCATACCTCTTCTCCTCATCCAAGACCAACTTGAGCACCCTTGTGCTGTAGGTAACTGATGCTAGAAGGGACTTCCTGTTATAGTGACAGTGCCCTAGTAATGAAGTAAACCTGGGGAACAAATCCACAGTGTTGACAGAATTACGAAGCATAATCATAGCAGTGCATTAACTCCAATAGTACTGTCTAGGTGGCCTGCGGGATCTTGATCTCTCCAGGCCTTCATCTGACATCCCAGATTGCTCTGCAGACTCCTGAATATATCTTTTTTTTGTCTTACCTATTTTTTTTTTTTTTTGGAGTCCATCATTCTGTATTTTAATGGTATCTCCAGATAATTCTTTTTTTAAATATATTTTATTGATTATCCTATTACAGTTGTCCCTTTTTCCCCCCTTTCTTCCCCTCCACCCCACCCCCCTATTCCCCGCCCTTTAGTTTTTGTCCATAGATCATACACATAAGTTCTTTGGCTTCTACATTTCCTATACTATTCTCAACCTCCTCCTGTCTGTTTTCTACCTACCATTTATGCTACTTATTCTCTGCACCTTTTCCTCCTCTCTCCCCCTACCACTCCCCTGTTGATATCCCTCCATGCTTTATATAAATCCCTTTAACATTTCATATAATAAAGGCTGGGTGATGATAAACTCCTTGAACTTGACCTTATCTGAGAAGCACTTTATCTGCCCTTCCATTCTAAATGAAAGTTTTGCCGGATAGAGTATTCTTGAATGTAGGTCCTTGCCTTTCATGACTTCGAATACTTCTCTCTAGCCCCTTCTTGCCTGTAAGGTCTCTTTTGAGAAATCAGTTGACAGTCTTATGGGAATTCCTTTGTAGGTAACTGTCTCCTTTTCTCTTGCTGCTTCTAAGATTCTCTCCTTATTTTTAATCTTGAGTAGTGTAATTATGATGTGTCTTGGTGTGTTCCTCTTTGGGTCCAACTTCTTTGGGACTCTCTGAGCTTCCTGGACTTCCTGAAAATCTATTTACTTCACCAGCTTGGGGAAGCTCTCCTTCATTATTTGTTCAAATAAGCTTTCAATCCCTTGGTCTTCCTCTTCTCCTTCTGGCACCCCTATGACTTGGATGTTGGGATGTTTAAAAATGTCCTAGAGGTTCCTCAGCCTCTCCTCAGTTTTTTGAATTCTTGTTTCTTCATTCTGTTCTGGTTGGATGTTTTTGTCTTTCTGCTTGGCCACTCCATTGATTTGAGTCCCAATTTCCTTCTCATCCCTATTGGTTCCCTGCAGATTTCTCCTCATTTCCTTTATATTATCCTTCATTTGTTCAAGTAATTGTGACAATCTTTCTTCAAATCCTGTGAGCATCCTGATTACCAATGCTTTGAACTGTGCATCTGATAGGTTGGCTATCTCTTCATCATTTAGTTCTATTTTTTCTGGAGCTTTGATGTGTTCTTTCATTTGGGCCATTTTTTTTCTCGGTGCACCTGTTACTTCAAGGGGCAGAGCCTTAGGTGTTCACTGGGGCAGGGTAACCCAGGTCATTGTATTGTGAGGCTGTCTGTGGGGGCAGAGCCTGAGAGAACAATGGCGCTTGCTCTGTTCTCTGCACTTCCCCTGCTACCCTCAAGCAAGTTGGGACCTTCTTTGCTGGCTCCAGGATAAGTGGGTGGGCCTGCACAGTTCCAAGTCCCTGGGCCACGCGGTCTGTTCCACTCCCCAGCTTTTCCTCCCGGTTTATCTGCTCAAGAATGAGGGACCGCCCAGTCCACCAGTCTCAGCCCTGGTTTCCCTGAGTGTGCCCGCCACAGTTTGGCCAGGCGCGCCCACCAGGGGCCTCTCCAGGCAGCTGGAGCGTTGCCAGTAGCTCTCCACAAACCCCATCTTGCCAAGCGCTCTCCACCCGGCTCCGCCCCGCTTACCAGTCTGGATGAACGTGTCTTCTTTAACTCCTTAGTTGTCGGACTTCCACTCAGTTCAGTTTTCTCTCAGATCTGGCTGTTTTTGTTTTTTAAATTGTTGTGTTCCCTCTTTCGGTTGTGAGAGGAGGCACAGTGTGTCTACCTACGCCTCCATCTTGGCCGGAAGTTGTCTTACCTATTTTTTATCATTCAAAACTATGAATACTATTTTTGTTTTCAAAAGTCAAACTGACTTTCCTAGGGGCAACCAGTTGCCTGGAACAGTCCAATGACCAAAGTGATCTTACATTTCATGTGGCAATAAATTATTTTCACCTTCTATTTTAACATCATTTTGCTAAACAAAATTCCGAGGAAATAGACAGTATTCAAACGTTGTGAGGAGATCCATTATTTGAAAAGGCCCTATTAATTGAAAGCCGTAGAATCAGCTGATGAGAAAAGTAATGAGGTAAACAAGAGGACTAGCGTTTATTTGACTGTCCCCCACGCCACTCCAGCCCACCTGTCTGGTGCCTCATTCTCCGAGTAACAGACTTTTAACACTTATTGAGTGGTATGAGTTGATTTTGGCAGGGCAATTATGCTTTGCCTTTGATTTTCTTTCTTTGATACCAGGAAGATCTTGTTCAACAAACTGTGGATCGTAACTCTTGTTCGCTTTGCTCAATTATTTTAACTATTGAGCAAACAATTAATGCAGTAAATGGCCATTGAGTATCTGCCACACTCAAGGGATTATGTCAGGGTATGACAGCCGGAAACATGTGTAAGAAATAGTGCCACCATCTAATGAGGAACAGCAAGGGTGCTGAAGTCAGAAAACCACAGCGTAGTCTCTAGCTTTCCCTTTTCCCAGCTGTGTGACCTCAACGAGTTTCTGCATCTCTCTGACAGGGGTGTCCAACATTTTGGTGTCTCTGGGCCACACATTAAGTACACTGCAACGTCTAATCACAAAAAAATCTCCTAGTGTTTTAAGTAAATTTACAATTTTGTGTTGGGCCGCAGGTTGGACCCCCCCGCCCCCGGCATCACCAGGGTCTCTTTGGTAAAAGGAGTTTAGTAACAGCGCCTGCCTCTCAGAGCTGTTGTGGCAATAAGGAAAAGGCTTTTAATTCACTGTTTGGATTAGAGTAAGTGATCGACAAAGTGAGCTAGGTAGCTAGTGTACAATGGAAGGGCTTCAAAGAAGATGAATGTGTAGAGGAATTGATAGGGAATCAAGAAACAAAACGGGCAGATGTTGGAAAGTGGTGCGTGAACTATAAAATCCAGCCAAGGGAGAGGCCAGTCCTGCAAAAGCATTTTCCTTCTTCACGTTGCTCCTCAGCTGGGCCACAGCTGAGCTACTGTAACTCCATCACAAAATTATATACAAAGAGTAGAGTTTGGATTCATAATCAAACAGCAAGCTGGTTCCTGAGGAACTTGGAGAAATATTTGTATTTTGACTCATCCAACACAAGCGATTTTTGTATTAAGCAGATTATCAATTTTAAACATTTGAAAGGACATCTACCCTGTTAAGAATGCTTTACTAAACAAGCGTGGCATGGAAATCACGTGGCTCGGGTGGGCAGGGGAGACGGTGAGAACCGTCTAGCTCCTCAGTTCATCTTCTCTGTAGACCCTTGCCCTCTTTAACTACACCCCTCCCCATCTACAACCTCCCGAACTGCCAGAAGCAATCAGGGAAGCAAAAGCCCGAGAGGGCAGGTTACTACTTTGTCATTTCACCGATTTCCAAACGGTTGGATCCATAACCAAGGATTCAAATACAAGTTCAATGTCAGTTGCAATCATGCCAATGTATAATCCTCGATCCTTTTACATTCCTGGACAGAATATTAATGAATTATACTCAAACTACAAATAATATTCAATAACTATTGTATTTTTGGAGAAACACTGTTACATCTTCAGATTTATAAGATCCAGACATCTTAAATCTTATAACTCCTCCATCTCAGCAGAATGCATTTTTTTATTTGCTAGGAGGCATTTGTCCACTCCTAACCTTTTTACTTCCAGAAAATAAATGACGCACGTGACTTGACAATTGAATTAATCTTGACTGGAAAAGAAATAATAAAAATAGCTAATGTCTTTATGATCTCCATAGCATGCCTACAGGGCAGATACTGTTGCTGTTTCTGTTTCCCAAGATGTATCATATCTTGCTAATCCTCAATAAATATGAAAAACTGATCATTTCACAGCTGAGAATCGACAAACCGGAACACATT